>CM017564.1:38895513-38963013 GCA_007844125.1 Sinonovacula constricta | reverse complement strand
AGACAGTTGACTGGTTTTTGATATGCCATAAACAATAATCTACCAAGTATGTGCAAATATTATATCATAGTTGTATCAGACGTGGGTTCTGTGATATACACCAGCGGGTACATTATCTCCAAAGAAAGTCAGCTGTAGTTTTACTGTGTAAAATATTAATACTGTAAGGCATTGTTTAGTGAGTTACAATGTTATCTTCCTTTAAAATAACTGACGAATGAATTGTGGTAAAGTCTTGATAAAAATATGTCACGTCACAGTTACAATCCAATGCACGTTTTAAATTCTCTCCAACACCGCATATCTTTAAAAAAACAGATATTTCTTGTTTTAAACTAACTTGACACTGTTATACTACTTAAGGAGTATTCGATTATCTTTCGGTACTGAAAATTACCTGCTTATTTCCACCAACTAAATTATTACGCATAAGCATGTTGTTTTAAAAATGTTTTTATGTAGTTAATTTTGAATTAATTGAAGAAATATTCTGATAATTGAAGAACGTTTCATCAGAGAAAATGTTCCTTTTATAAGGATTTTGCTTTTAGATGCAATATTGGCATATAAGAATTGATTACCAAATGGATATTTTAAAACAAAAAATATTCAGTGTAATTGTTGGTTGTTGTTTTTTTTAACATTCTGGCTATAAACCTGATTAGACAGCTCTCAGAAGCTGTGTTATGTAGAGCTATACGTTTTGCTTAGCCCTAATAATTTGTTCTAATGAGGTGAAAGTTAAAAAAAGGAAACCACTCTACGTTACCTAATTGCATGATGCGGCTGTCTTGTACAGGTCAGTCCTGACAGCAATGTATTCCGCTCAGTGTAGAATGTCTCATTCTCATATTTTGACAGAAGGAAGTCAAATTCGACATCGCCGCCCTGCCTGATGGCTGTACAGTACACTGCCAAAGCATTGGCGGGGTCCAGACCGATGCTGGAAGGTTAACGGACATTGGCTGTACAATAACTAAAAGGTTGCATTCAACAATTTGGGCCAAAACTATTTTCCTTAAATGTCTGAATAACTGTTTATTGATGTCCTACACCTGTCTGAAATGAGTACCACAACGCCACAAACATGTTTTACCTAACTAATCCACGCTGCACACTAAGCTATTTTAAGCTAAGGAAGCCACGAGACCGCTTATGTTTAGCTGATCCACGTCATCCGCTGTGACGTCAAAGTCTATCTTAGCAGAAATCTCAATTGTCCTTATTTATAGATTTGAAAAAAAAGAACATTTTAAGTGTTGATTAACTAGTTTTACAGTCCCAAAATTGAGATCCTTTTGGAAATCGTCAACGTTTAAATTAAAGTATGATGTTTTTCTACAAAAATAATGTGCACATATCCCAAACAGATGTCAGATATTATTACATATATACATATTACATATATAGCCAGACTGTCTGATACCACGTTTAAGGTTCGTCCTACTTCTGTATAAAGATAACCAGCGTGTCATTTACCAAATTTAGCGGGCATCGCAGGATTTACCACAAGCATTGATTTTTAAACAACAAGGTCTAAAAGAAAAACATTTTTTGTCAAGACTTGTTATGTGTTGTTGAAAATACACACGCATACATGTAACAGTTAAATATGCAGCTACCTTACTTATAAAACATATATACCGTCTCGTAAATCCATTGAATATATTTTCTCAAAAAAATCCTAACGATGCTTCAGGTTTGTTTTAATTCGAATTCATGGGGTAAAAAATTATAACTAAACTTTCATAAAACTGCACATGACTTATTGTGTTACAACCACGTACGGCCTCACTGAAGGGTTTGTCATCCAGTCAGAAAACAGGTCCTTGGCTCTGTTCACACAATCTTCGTTACCAAACCCACACGCTAGATACGTCACAAATTCACGGGCAGGGCTGGAATCGGAACAAACACATTTTATTCCATCAATTTCACTTTTGATAAATATTAAATTATTACAACCTTGATGGTAAATGTCAAATTTATGGATTATGCATTATGGATTATATATATATATATATTCGAATGATAATATTATAAGAATGCGGAGTAATACAAAACCCCAATCTCGTTTTATCGGAACTTCCAACCTGAACATTTCGGGACTTTCTGTCGCTTTTCCGAAAAGCTAAACACCCTAGGTGTTTCGAGGGGAATTTTCCGCCACCTTCAGTTCTGAGACAGATTGTCTCTAGCAACGAAATATTAAATGAATGATTTTCCATAGTTCCATATATGCTTAAAGGTATTTAAAGTACTATATTTCAAAGGCCACAATTGACGTTTATCTTATATCTTAAATTTTCAGTCAACCCATAAGGTGTGTTAAAAATGCTGTACACACTTACGTCAGTGGATCGTTAGGTCCGGCGGTCAATAACCCAACGGTATTAAAAAGTTTCGTCCAAACGGTCTTCATGTAGGCCTGATGGGAGTTTAATAGTAAATTATTTACAACAACATGATAATCTTTATCATCACTTGCACCATGTACAACTTACTGCAAGCATTCGAACAAGTAAATACACCATTTAACAAATTGCAAGTGAACTGAAGGCATATGTCTTAAGTACGCATGGCACTATGTGAAACACAAAACACTTGTGTCATACTGCGGGACACTGATACACTCAACGCATGTGCTACACCGCAGGACACCGACACACAGCACCGTGTCATACTGCGGGACACTGATACACACAACGCATGTGCTACACCACAGGACACAGACACGCAGCACCGTGTCATACTGCGGGACACTGATACACACAACGCATGTGCCACACTGCAGGACACAGACACACAACACCGTGTCATACTGCGGGACACTGATACACACAACGCATGTGTTACACTGCAGGACACCGACACAAAACACCTTGTCATACTGCAGGACACTGATACACACAACGCATGTGTTACACCGCAGGACACCGACACACAGCACCGTGTCATACTGCGGGACACTGATACACACAACGCATGTGCTACACCACAGGACACAGACACACAACACCTTGTCATACAGCGGGACACTGATACACACAACTCATGTGTCACACTGCAGGACACCGACACACAACACCTTGTCATACTGCAGGACACTGATACACACAACGCATGTGTCACACTGCAGGACACAGACACACAGCACCGTGTCATACTGCAGGAGACTGATACACACAACGCATGTGTCACACTGCAGGACACAGACACACAGCACCGTGTCATACTGCAGGACACTGATACACACAACGTATGTGCTACACCACAGGACACAGACACGCAGCACCGTGTCATACTGCGGGACACTGATACACACAACGCATGTGTCACACTGCAGGACACAGACACACAGCACCGTGTCATACTGCGGGACACTGATACACACAACGCATGTGTTACACCGCAGGACACCGACACACAACACCTTGTCATACTGCAGGACACTGATATACACAACGCATGTGTCACACTGCAGGACACCGACACACAACGCCTTGTCATACTGCGGGACACCGATACACACAACGCATGTGTCACACTGCAGGACACAGACACACAACACCGTGTCATACTGCGGGACACTGATACACACAACGCATGTGTTACACCGCAGGACACCGACACACAACACCGTGTCATACTGCAGGACACTGATACACAAAACGCATGTGTTACACCACAGGACACCGACACACAACACCTTGACATACTGCGGGACACCGATACACACAACGCATGTGTCACACTGCAGGACACAGACACACAACACCGTGTCATACTGCGGGACACTGATACACACAACGCATGTGTTACACCGCAGGACACCGACACACAACACCGTGTCATACTGCAGGACACTGATACACACAACACATGTGTTACACCACAGGACACCGACACACAACACCTTGTCATACGGCAGGACACTGATACACACATTGATGTGTCACACTGCAGGACACCGACACACAACAACTTGTCATACTGCAGGACACTGATACACACAACGCATGTGTTACACTGCAGGACACCGACACACAACACCTTGTCATACTGCAGGACACTGATACACATAACGCATGTGTCCCGCTGCAGGACACCGACACACAACACCTTGTCATACTGCAGGACACTGATACACACAACGCATGTGTCACACTGCAGGACACCGACACACAACAACTTGTCATACTGCAGGACACTGATACACACAACGCATGTGCCACACTGCAGGACACCGACACACAACACCTTGTCATACTGCGGGACACTGATACACACAACGCATGTGTCACACTGCAGGACACCGACACACAACACCTTGTCATACTGCGGGACACTGATACACACAACGCATGTGTTACACCGCAGGACACCGACACACAACACCTTGTCATACTGCAGGATACTGATATACACAACGCATGTGTTACACCGCAGGACACAGACACACAACACCGTGTCACTTTACGGGACACTGTTACACCTAACGCTTGTCCAGGACACCGACACACAACACCTTGTCATACTGCGGGACACTGATACACACAACGCATGTGTTACACCGCAGGACACCGACACACAACACTGTGTCATACTGCGGACACTGATACACACAACGCATGTGTCACACCGCAGGACACCGACACACAACACCTTGTCATACTGCAGGACACTGATACACACAACGCATGTGTCACACTGCAGGACACCGACACACAACACCTTGTCATACTGCGGAACACTGATACAAGCAACGCATGTGTCACACTGCAGGACACCGACACACAACACCTTGTCATACTGCGGAACACTGATACACACAACGCATGTGTCACACTGCAGGACACCGACACACAACAACTTGTCATACTGCAGGACACTTATACACACAACGCATGTGTTACACTGCAGGACACCGACACACAACACCGTGTCATACTGCGGGACACTGATACACACAACGCATGTGTCACACTGCAGGACACAGACACACAACACCTTGTCATACTGCAGGACACTGATACACACAACGCATGTGTTACACTGCAGGACACCGACACACAACACCTTGTCATACTGCAGGACACTGATACACACAACGCATGTGTCACACTGCAGGACACCGACACACAACACCTTGTCATACTGCAGGACACTGATACACACAACGCATGTGTCACACTGCAGGACACCGACACACAACACCTTGTCATACTGCAGGACACTGATACACACAACGCATGTGCCGCACTGCAGGACACCGACACACAACACCTTGTCATACTGCAGGACACTGATACACACAACGCATGTGTCACACTGCAGGACACCGACACACAACACCTTGTCATACTGCAGGACACTGATACACATAACGCATGTGTCACACTGCAGGACACCGACACACAACAACTTGTCATACTGCAGGACACTGATACACACAACGCATGTGTTACACTGCAGGACACCGACACACAACACCTTGTCATACTGCAGGACACTGATACACATAACGCATGTGTCACACTGCAGGACACCGACACACAACACCTTGTCATACTGCAGGACACTGATACACACAACGCATGTGTCACACTGCAGGACACCGACACACAACAACTTGTCATACTGCAGGACACTGATACATACAACGCATGTGCCACACTGCAGGACACCGACACACAACACCTTGTCATACTGCAGGACACTGATACACACAACGCATGTGTCACACTGCAGGACACCGACACACAACACCTTGTCATACTGCAGGACACTGATACACACAACGCATGTGCCGCACTGCAGGACACCGACACACAACACCTTGTCATACTGCAGGACACTGATACACATAACGCATGTGTCACACTGCAGGACACCGACACACAACAACTTGTCATACTGCAGGACACTGATACACACAACGCATGTGTTACACTGCAGGACACCGACACACAACAACTTGTCATACTGCAGGACACTGATACACACAACGCATGTGTTACACTGCAGGACACCGACACACACTGCAGGACACCGACACACAACAACTTGTCATACTGCGGGACACTGATACACACAACGCATGTGTTACACTGCAGGACACCGACACACAACAACTTGTCATACTGCGGGGCACTGATACACACAACGCATGTGTTACACTGCAGGACACCGACACACAACAACTTGTCATACTGCGTTTTACTGATACACACAACGCATGTGTTACACTGCAGCACACCGACACACAACAACTTGTCATACTGCAGGACACTGATACACACAACGCATGTGTTACACTGCAGGACACCGACACACAACAACTTGTCATACTGCAGGACACTGATACACATAACGCATGTGTTACACTGCAGGACACCGACACACAACAACTTGTCATACTGCAGGACACTGATACACACAACGCATGTGTTACACTGCAGGACACCGACACACAACACCTTGTCATACTGCAGGACACTGATACACATAACGCATGTGTCACACTGCAGGACACCGACACACAACACCTTGTCATACTGCAGGACACTGATACACACAACGCATGTGTCACACTGCAGGACACCGACACACAACAACTTGTCATACTGCAGGACACTGATACATACAACGCATGTGCCACACTGCAGGACACCGACACACAACACCTTGTCATACTGCAGGACACTGATACACACAACGCATGTGTCACACTGCAGGACACCGACACACAACACCTTGTCATACTGCAGGACACTGATACACACAACGCATGTGCCGCACTGCAGGACACCGACACACAACACCTTGTCATACTGCAGGACACTGATACACATAACGCATGTGTCACACTGCAGGACACCGACACACAACAACTTGTCATACTGCAGGACACTGATACACACAACGCATGTGTTACACTGCAGGACACCGACACACAACAACTTGTCATACTGCAGGACACTGATACACACAACGCATGTGTTACACTGCAGGACACCGACACACACTGCAGGACACCGACACACAACAACTTGTCATACTGCGGGACACTGATACACACAACGCATGTGTTACACTGCAGGACACCGACACACAACAACTTGTCATACTGCGGGGCACTGATACACACAACGCATGTGTTACACTGCAGGACACCGACACACAACAACTTGTCATACTGCGTTTTACTGATACACACAACGCATGTGTTACACTGCAGCACACCGACACACAACAACTTGTCATACTGCAGGACACTGATACACACAACGCATGTGTTACACTGCAGGACACCGACACACAACAACTTGTCATACTGCAGGACACTGATACACACAACGCATGTGTTACACTGCAGGACACCGACACACAACAACTTGTCATACTGCAGGACACTGATACACACAACGCATGTGTTACACTGCAGGACACCGACACACAACAACTTGTCATACTGCGGGACACTGATACACACAACGCATGTGTCACACTGCAGGACACAGACACACAACACCTTGTCATACTGCAGGACACTGATACACATAACGCATGTGTCACACTGCAGGACACCGACACACAACACCTTGTCATACTGCAGGACACTGATACACACAACGCATGTGTCACACTGCAGGACACCGACACACAACACCTTGTCGTACTGCGGGACACTGTTACACACAACACTTGTCCAGGACACTGATAAACAGCACTTTGTCATACGGCGGGACACTGATAGAATATAATATAGACTTTATTATTGTCCAAACGATATACATGGACAAGTAAGTAACATAAATGTCAACAAAAATCAGTGACGCCATGTGTAATCATCATCATCACAATCATAATCATCCTCTTCCCATCTACCTCCTCCTCCTCATCATTATCATCAACCTCTTTCCCATCATCCTCCTCCTCCTCATCATCCACTCACCCTAAATGACCCATAGGTAGCTGACCTATACAACAGCACGTTCATCTTCTGCACTTCTGCCTGTATGGCCATTAGATGGGCCGGCTCGGTTTCCATGGATATGTAGTCGAACGTTTTCAGGGCTATTGCTATGTCAAGATGACCTGACCTGCGTGATGGAGACAATATGCACGAAAATAATATTATATAAAATATTTCAAACCTTTTTATAGCTTAAACTGTGAAAACGTTACAAAATATTATAAAATAACACATATACATATGCGAATTCAATTTGCATGGATAAAAAAATGGCTGAACCAGCCTGTATGTGATGTAGTTGCTTTTTATAGTGTATTCACTTTGTGTTTTTATAGGCCGAAATCGAATTGCTATCATGGAAATGTAAACAATAATTTAATGGACGACAAATACAATTGCTAATTCACATGTTCATCATTCATATTATACAGGTAACATTATTTTATACCATAATCTCTAATAACAAATATCGCCAGCATTTCTAGTTCATATATACATACTCCACCAGATTCCAAGAGTCGATGATTATCTGGAGTCTGTTTAGAGGGTCGATCACCTAAAAGAAAATGCATTGTCTAAAGCTGTGCATCTTTTGTTTTTAAAATCTACTACCATTGCTAATTAGTGATATATTTTGAAAAATCTTCTCTAAAGGGAATTTCAATGTGTCAAACTTTTATCGTAAAAATCGATATTACCAATATATTTGAATGACCTTAAAACTACATTTAATTTATAAAATAAAAGATCTTAACGGCTTTCCAACATTATTTTTTACGAAAATTGATATTTTACAAATAATTAAAATAGTATGTTTTGAAAGTATATTTCATCAGTACACTGTCCTACACAGCACCCCAAGCGCCCAAGCATAACAAGAGAGAATTACAGAGGCCATGTTCAAATTGTGGACACTTTGTGTTTGTTAGTGGCAGCTATAATCACGTCCATGTTTAACACAGTAACAGATGAAGAAAAAACACACTTACAAAAAAAAAAAAAACATATATTACCTTGTGGTTGGTAACTAGTTGGTCCATGATGGCATTCCAGTTGCGCTCATCGTAATTAACGGTAAAGAAGCCCATGTATTTAAGATTGCCAATCAACCAATTGCTGCCAGTTGGTGAGGGAATATTGTCCGAACGGATGTGCACTTGAAAATGATGAAAACAACATGTTTAGGTCAATCTTTTCTTC
Source organism: Sinonovacula constricta (assembly GCA_007844125.1). NCBI lineage: Eukaryota > Metazoa > Mollusca > Bivalvia > Cardiida > Solecurtidae > Sinonovacula > Sinonovacula constricta. The sequence continues at coordinate 38,953,835 of CM017564.1, read as the reverse complement.
ACATTTCTTATGGCTCCTATATCATGAAGGATAAATAAGTTTACTTTGTTTAAGTGCCTATTAAATATTACACATACACTCGAACGCGAAATTCCAGTTTCGGAAAACAAAATTGATTTAAATAGCAAGCTTTAGATTTGTCCCCGTCTGATAACATTTTGTTTCTTCACCATAATAACTTGTATATTATACTCTTTTTATTTTGACGTCACTTCTCTCAACCGTCCAGTATCATGAGTTTTCCATGATTTGAGGTCGTTTGTAAATGTTGCTATATGGGACGTGTATGCTCTTACATATTATGGGACTCTAAAATGTAACAATGTGTGTTCTCTGTCATCAGACCATGTACGTTTTTCGCGTTGTGGCATCATGTATATACCATAATGTTACCAGGTGTGTTCTCTGTCACCTGACCTTATAGGTTCTTCGCGGTGTGGCATCATGTAAACACCGTAATACGACACACAACACATTGTCATACTGCAGGACACTGATACACACAACGCATGTGTACACCGCAGGACACAGACACACAACACCTTGTCATACTGCAGGACACTGATACACACAACGCATGTGTACACCGCAGGACACAGACACACAACACCGTGTTATACAGCGGGACACTGATACACACAACGCATGTGCAACACCGCAGGACACCGACACACAACACCTTGTCATACTGCGGGACACAAATACACACAACGCATGTGCCACACTGCAGGACACAGACACACAACATCTTGTCATACTGCGGGACACTGATACACACAACGCATGTGCCACACTGCAGGACACCGACACACAACACCTTGTCATACTGCAGGACACTGATATACACAACGAATGTGTCACACTGCAGGACACAGACACACAGCACCGTGTCATACTGCGGGACACTGATACACACAACGCATGTGCCACACTGCAGGACACAGACACACAACACCGTGTTATACAGCGGGACACCGATACACTAAACGCATGTGCCACACTGCAGGACACAGACACACAACACCTTGTCATACTGTAGGACACTGATACACACAACGCATGTGTTACACCGCAGGACACCGACACACAACACCTTGTTATTCTGCAGGACACTGATACACAACGCATGTGTCACACTGCAGGACACAGACACACAACACCTTGTCATACTGCAGGACACTAATATATACAACGCATGTGCCACACTGCAGGACACAGACACACAACACCGTGTCATACTGCGGGACACTGATACATACAACGTATGTGTTACACTGCAGGACACCGACACACAACACCGTGTTATACTGCGGGGCATTTACACACACAAAGTATATGTTACACCGCAGGACACCGACACACAACACCTTGTCATACTGCAGGACACAGATACCCACAACGCATATGTGACATCGCAGGACACCGACGGGACGTGTATGCTCTTGCATATTATGGGACTCTAAAATGTAACAATGTGTGTTCTCTGTCATCTGACGTTGTACGTTTTTTCGCGGTGTGGCATCATATATACACCATAATATGATCACGTTTGTTCTCTGTCATCTGACCTTATACGCCCTTCGTGGTGGGCATCATGTATACACCGTAATGTAAAATCATTTTGGCAAGGTCTAATGTCAATGTGACTAGTCTGTCTTACTATATAAACTAAAATGTTAAAAAAATAAAGACATACCTGCATTTTCATCGATTTCCATCATAATGATTTTGTCATTTGATACGTTAAAGTTGGTCATGTGGCTCGTTGTATACGTGAAAGGGATAGGCCACTTGTACCTGCAATATACCACTAAAATGTGTCGTTTATTATCTAATTACATGTTTATTTAATATTCAAAAGACAAATTCACAATGTTTAAAAAATATGTCTTCCGGTGGGTCTTGGTGGCAAAACCGAAAAGAAGAAAATACATGTAATGCTTGAAAACTGTAATGATTGTTTCTAGTCTTCAAAATCCAACACTAAAAACAAACAAATTTAATGGTGCACAAAATGGAAATAACATTTGCGAACTAGACCAAGACGTCCAGAACCCAGTTGTATAAACAATAGAAAATTTGGGGTGGGGTGGGTCTTATGATCAAGATCAATTCAACTTTATCCCCCCATCCCAACTCCTGGATCCACCCCTGAACCAAAGCGATGACCCGTTTTAAAAATGCAGCAACCACTTAGTTACTGAATATTTAAATTTAAGCAAAAGTTAAATTCAGGAAAGAATGCATTTTTTTCACTGTCCAAAGGACAACCATTTTAATTTGGTTACCACGGGGATGGCGGACCAAAATGGTCAAAACTGGAAGCGATTAAATTAAACAAAACAAAACTGTTGTTCAATAGGTAACCACCAAATGGACCAAAACGTATGTCGTAAACCAAACTTTAATCACTTGTTCCTACAACTGTCTGTTGGTCACGTGTAAATTTTAAACTAACCCATATTTGGATGTAAAGGTGCCTGGATCCGTAGCCTCGCTGTTGAAGACGAACCTCTCCTGCGTAAGGCGGATGGTTCCCGTCCCTGTGTACTCTACTGTGACCACCGGGTACCCCATCTGGTAGATCCAGGGAGCCAGGAACTCCTGCACGTCTATCGTGCGGTTCTCCAGTCTAGTTTGCTGTAGCAAATATCAGTTCAAACACATCAATAATAGCTCCTTGGCTACACTACAGTGTGTTAAATAAAGGCGTTGATGCAAAGCGTCAAAGGGCGTCTAATTTATTTTAGAACAATAAAATACGTTATTTTACGCATGGCAACGGCGAAAAGCTGATGATTACCTTCAAAGTATTACATAAACATGATAATTCTGTATTATTTATATTGCACGGTGATTTAAAAATCATTTATAAAAATTATAATGTAACCAGACTTTTTTTAAAACTAATTAGAGGAATATTGAACGAAGAAAAATCTTTAAAAACTTTTATATCTGAAAATAAACACTGTTTAACCCACTTGGTTCGAAGTGGCCAAAAAAGGTACTTTATATATTGGTACGAAGTTTAAGCAGTACGAAGTCACTAACGCCTTAAAACAAGTCGGACCACCTCGGACATTTCTACGAAATTATATTTGTAAGGATTTTGCAAGGAGTCACGAATGACATCAATCAACAGTAACAGCTTATTGACAAATTTCTAACGTGTTCTATAAAGGATGCCGCGTTTCAGCGCGGACGCCAAATACCATTTAAAATATAGACTGTATAAAGAAGAGAATATTTCTCGACATATATCGCATTTATTGTCACATTGTTTAATGTGGAGGCTCTACAATTGCCAGCTGTACTGATATTTAAACTGCTGCACTGTCAAGGTCATGTTGATTATCCATATCGGCAACCGATTCGTTAAAATCAAGATAATGGCTATATATCCCAACGTGCACAGGCTAAATTTCAGTCAGAACTCCTCGGGTAATTCCGTTCTCGAGACAATCATCCCTGAGATGTATCTGGTGCAATCACACTTAACAGAAATCACGATCGTTTTGTTCGCCGAAAGTCGGAAGAAGAATATTATGCCTAAAATGTAGTAAGCATAAAATGTAAGCAATGGCATCGTTTGACAATAGACATGGGTTGACAGCTGTGTCTGCTGCGCTGGCTAAATTAAAATTGGATGATTTAAATTAGAAGACGCAACAAAGTGAAGTTTTACAGAAATTGTTTGAGTGGAGTGATACGCTGGCCCTTTTGCCAAAAGGCTTTGGTAAAAGTTTGTTATATCAGGTACTACTGTATATTTAGCTGTAAGTGTGCGTTTCTGTTGCTTAATATATAATACATGTATATTATTATTGCTTTATGTAGAAAAAAGTGTTTATACATTGCAGTGAGCTGTACTCCGAGATGCCCTCTTTGTTTAGACGTCTGTCACAAAAGTAGTCCTATTTAGGGAAAAGGCCAAGGTGATCCGACAACCAACATATATCAGAGAGATGATTCGCTAAACTTCGCTAACTACGTCAATGCGCCGGAGAGATTAACGAAATTATGGAATCGCAAGAGCACGGCCCTAAAACGTAAGTAGTGCACGTAGCACGATAAGAAGGAAGCTGTGTATTTTCAGATTATTTTTATATATTCCAGTTGCCGTTATACAGAACTCGTCGACACAGTTTCCGTTGTTTCAAATGAAAACTAAGCTAAGTGTATGATTAAATGGTACTTATTCAGCCATTTCGTCACACAATATGTAAGTCATATTATAAAATGGTTAATTTATATCCTATTATCAATCAGCAATCGAAAGATTAGTAAAAATAGTAAAAAATGAATGCATTAAAAATGCCTGCACTTTCAAAAATGTGTCTACATTCAGTTTTGCACGTACACTGGTCATATCTCTGTTACAGCATTTTTTGTTGTATAGACTGTATCTCACCATGGGAACTGTCCGTATTTCATTGCATGGTGAGATAAAGCCTTTGCTACTATAAACTCTCATTCCTACACCTTAATGGTGGACTAGTTAACATTTATATATATTGTAATTCTTACAGGATAATATTATCATAATGTTTTGATATTGTAAAACGTCTAAACATGTCTGCGTTTAAATGCATGTGCTTTCTGAGCACAGCTTGCATGCATTCCCATCGTCGGATACCCACGCTCGACTATTCCGTTTTACTACATTCGTCGACCTCGGGTTTATTGGTAAATTTTCTGTCGTCCTATCGAACTGAATAGAACAAGAATTGGCCATTCATAATAGTGCTTACAAAACCCATACTCTTCAGCATGGAGAAGTATAACAGTTTAGAAAAGTCTGTCGAAACAATGAAAGAACGAGCTTTATCATTGGACTGAAATCTTCATCGGATTATGAAGCCACCAATGAAATGTCATTATCAGAAACGGCGAAAAGTGAACTAAATATCCCACGGTCGATTAATGGAGAGTAACGGATTGGGTTTGTCTTGGGATTCCGACGATGATGCATTCCTTGATTAATCATCGTTTTGATCAGGTCGGAAATACTTACCTCTCTTAGAGCTTTGAAAAGGTCTTGATGTCTGGCGTTTCCAAATTTAAGGGATGTGAGATAATTCTGAAAGAGGCCCAATTAGGATAAATATTTTTGTTTGAGCTAAATAAATTATGTTTATACTACGAACATGCATACGTGATAATGAATACTCCAAGTCAGTCATTGTTAACTGGAAAGAGCCTGCAAAATGTTGTTCGCGAATTCCTCAGATCTGTGTAAAAAGACAATCATAAATCACTACACTTCATTGCAAACAGGTATTTCCTATCTGAACCACTGTGCAGATATTTTTTAAACTACGAAAACCACGTGACAACTTTCATATCTGATCATGTTATATCGTCATCCGGGTAATCCGCTCTGACATCGATATTTATGTTGAGCAGAGATCACCACTGCAGTTATTTTTAGATTGTGAAAGACTGAATTCGTTAAAGGCAAAAATATTTTCATTGAACATCTTAATAAACCATTGCTACAGATCTCGAAAAATATTGTTCATTGATTTCTGTCCGAAAAGTGAACCATTACGCTACATTCGTCATTACAAACATGTATATTTCCTATCTAAGCCACGTTGCACAGTTAGCAATTTTTTAACTAAGAAAACCACGCGACCAATTATATAAAAGCTCATCCACGTCAACCGCTGTGACGTCGATGTCTATTTTGAGCAGGAATCCCAGTCGTTTTAATTTTAAATGTTGATTAACGAGTTTTACTGCCCAAAAATTGAAATACTGCTGAAAATCATCAAAGCTTACACGGAAGTAAGATTTGTCTTCTGAAGAAAGTATGCACAAATACCCCGAAACAGAGGTCAGATATTGTTACACATGTTACATGTTAGAGAGGCAAACTGTTAGATACCACATTTAAGAGCACAGTATAGATTGTGTTCAACGTACTTAGATTCAGTTATGAGTTTATGCATATTTAATTCCACAAATCAGTGGTAAGTTATTGTCACATGATATTTGATTCCGGCAAACTGTTAGATACCAACTTTAAAGTAAAAATATGTAGCATTAAATCAGTTACTTTTACTAATCGAATTATAGTCACTGATTCTAACGATCATTTTTTGAATATACATTGTTTAAGACGAATCAGATAACCCAGTAATTTGTCGGTGATTTTAAAAAAGACAGTTGATCTTTTTTTTAAATATGGACGTTTGCTAAACAAGACTTACCTTCAGACCTGCTTGGAACGTTTCTTTGCCCATCAAGTACTCTACCATCCGTATCACAGATCCACCCTGGAATAAAAGTCAGATAAAATTCATCACCTTTGTTGCAAATCTCCTTTCCTTGTTATTAAAGTACTACGAATAATAGTGTGATGACTCGCACTTTTTTGGCGCCGCTCTTGAGAGGGGTGCCTTTTATGGAATGCATTTTTATGGGGACGATAGTGTAGCAGTCAATAACACGATGTCGGAAGTGTACCGTGAGACACTTTCCAGAGAAAAGAACCAAGTGTTTCGTTTTTAACAGGGTAGCTTGCAACAATAAAGTGTAGCTTGCAATTATAAAAAGTAGCATAAAAACGTAGCCGTCTGGCGAAGTCCTGTTTAACAAAAGAAACCGAGTATGCCGATGTTAGAAATGCAGCTTGTAAATCTGATGTAGAATGGAACAAGGAAAACAAAGTAGCAAAAATACTCCACTTCCCATCAGAGTTATGGCTCGTTGCTATCAAAGGTTTATGTAATTAATCAACAGTGTAAGAGAGTGTATAGTTCCCAGGATAGTCATCTTCTTATTGAAAGCGCATGCTCTCTACGACGCCATGGATGTCTCACATCCTGGCTCTTTCTTGTAACAGTATTTTGCGATGATTTTGGTTGCTAAAATGAGCGGATGTTCACGTCACATAAATCCGTAAACGTTTTTCTCCATGTGATGACGTAAATTTTGCACCTTTGGACCACGTGACCTGCTAGTGATACCTGTCAATCGGTCACAACACCAATAGACCGCTTATAGATGCAGTGCAGTTGTCGGGTGTAACTCGTGATCAAGTCGCCTAGGACCTACTAATCAGTCTTATATCGGGGTTTTTTCCAGTATCCCAAGGACAAGAATCTCAGCAAAATTTGGGCAAGTAAGATTGGCCGTTGTGATCCGATTGACAAGTAGGAGCCTTTTGTGCCGACCAAATACATTAGGCCGTGTTCGCTTTATTTTAAAGACAACTGTTTTGTGTTCAAACAAACTATTCTAAGTAGCATTGGATTTAAACAAAATTAAAAACGAATCTTGACTACGAACGCGGTGCCGACACGTTTCAACTTTCTAAGCATGACGATTTGCTCTCTTGTTTACGTTTACGGGTTATAGTCTGTGCTTCCAGTCTATACTTAGACACGGGCGTCACTTGATTTTAGAACCCTCTATACAATGACGTTTTCAACCGGTCGGTTTGGGGGATTTTTGCTTCCGCTTTGTAAAATAGTTCCGCGTATGAATAAAAAGATTATATTAATATATTTTTCACACGTAAATGTTTAAAAAAATAGCATGTGAGGTGTCAAATTTGTACACTGGTTTCATCGTCTTAATGAAGAGCTTATTATTGTCGGCACTGTTTGAAAGAAGTCAGTGCCTGCAGTCCTTTGAGCGTTTTTAGTTTCAGTCCAGTGCTGACACTTTGGTAGTGACTAGTAATGCCGGTGAGTGTACTTCGATATCAGATGCTCATGGCTTGTTTCAACAAAGTTGTAACCTAATGTTGAATTGAAGTTTATAATGCGAGGTTGACATATCATTTATTTTGTGCTCACCCTTTTTGCATTTTGTGTGTGTGTGTGTGTGTGTAAGATATTGTTCTATTTGCTTCCAACGATGTTTAAGTAAACAGACGGTTGAAACGAAGGAAGGAGCAAAAAACAAAAAGACGAACAGACAGAATAATAAATGAAAGGAAAAGAAAAAAAGCAAACAACGGGATTAATGAACGAACGGAGCAAAGAACGAATAACGGAAGAATAAACGTACGGACAGACAGAGCGAACGATCTTACCTTTCGGTAGGAGATATCATCAAAATACTGAATGATTTCATCCGGTGCCTCAATGCCTTGTAGGTAAATGGGGTGCGAAGCCTTGATTCCGTCTGCCTGGAGTCCAGCTCTCGTCACATCCATCAGGAACCATTGCTCCTACCAGAAAGGAAATACATCAACATTTTAAGCTCTTTTCCTTGATTCCTAGTGAAACCATTATAATCCAACTCACTTTTCATCCTAGTGAGTCCTAGTGAGTCCATTATAAGTCAACTCACCTTTTTTCCTAGTGAGACCATTATAATCCAATCACCCGTCATCCTAGTGAGACCATTATAGTCCAACTCACCCGTCATTCTAGTGAGACCATTATAATCCAACTCACCCGTCATCCCAGTGAGACCATAATAATCCAACCCACCTTTTATCCTAATGAGACCATTATAATCCAACTCACCAGTCATCCTAGTGAGACCATAATAATCCAACTCACCCGTCATCCTAGTGAGACCATTATAATCCAATCACCGTCATTCTAGTGAGACCATTATAATCCAACTCACCCGTCATCCCAGTGAGACCATAATAATCCAACCCACCTTTTATCCTAATGAGACCATTATAATCCAACTCACCAGTCATCCTAGTGAGACCATAATAATCCAATCACCTGTCATCCTAGTGAGACCATAATAATCCAACTCACCCGTCATCCCAGTGAGACCATAATAATCCAACCCACCTTTTATCCTAATGAGACCATTATAATCCAACTCACCAGTCATCCTAGTGAGACCATAATAATCCAACTCACCCGTCATCCTAGTGAGACCATTATAATCCAATCACCGTCATTCTAGTGAGACCATTATAATCCAACTCACCCGTCATCCCAGTGAGACCATAATAATCCAACCCACCTTTTATCCTAATGAGACCATTATAATCCAACTCACCTGTCATCCTAGTGAGACCATAATAATCCAATCACCTGTCATCCTAGTGAGACCATAATAATCCAACCCACCTTTTATCCTAATGAGACTATTATAATCCAACTCACCAGTCATCCTAGTGAGACCATAATAATCCAATCACCTGTCATCCTAGTGAGACCATAATAATCCAACTTATCAGTTATCCTAGTGAGACCATTATACTCCAACTTATCAGTTATCCTAGTGAGACCATTATACTCCAACTTATCAGTTATCCTAGTGAGACCATTATAATCCAACTTATCAGTTATCCTAGTGAGACCATTATAATCCAATCACCTGTCATCCTAGTGAGACCATTATAATCCAACTTATCAGTTATCCTAGTGAGACCATTATAATCCAATCACCAGTCATCCTAGTGAGACCATAATAATCCAATCACCTGTCATCCTAGTGAGACCATTATAATCCAACTTATCAGTTATCCTAGTGAGACCATTATAATCCAATCACCTGTCATCCTAGTGAGACCATTATAATCCAACTTATCAGTTATCCTAGTGAGACCATTATACTCCAACTTATCAGTCATCCTAGTGAGACCATTATAATCCAACTTATCAGTTATCCTAGTGAGACCATTATACTCCAACTTATCAGTCATCATAGTGAGACCATTATAATCCAATCACCTGTCATCCTAGTGAGACCATTATAATCCAGCCCACCTTTTATCCTAGTGAGACCATTATAGTCCAACTCACCAGTCATCCTAGTGAGACCATTATAGTCCAACTCACCCGTCATCATAGTGAGACCATTATAATCCAACTTATCAGTTATCCTAGTGAGACCATTATACTCCAACTTATCAGTCATCATAGTGAGACCATTATAATCCAATCACCTGTCATCCTAGTGAGACCATTATAATCCAACTTATCAGTTATCCTAGTGAGACCATTATACTCCAACTTATCAGTCATCCTAGTGAGACCATTATAATCCAATCACCTGTCATCCTAGTGAGACCATTATAATCCAACTTATCAGTCATCCTAGTGAGACCATTATAATCCAATCACCTGTCATCCTAGTGAGACCATTATAATCCAACTCACCAGTCATCCTAGTGAGACCATTATAATCCAATCACCTGTCATCCTAGTGAGACCATTATAATCCAATCACCTGTCATCCTAGTGAGACCATTATAATCCAATCACCTGTCATCCCAGTGAGACCATTATAATCCAACTTATCAGTCATCCTAGTGAGACCATTATACTCCAACTTATCAGTCATCCTAGTGAGACCATTATAATCCAACTTATCAGTTATCCTAGTGAGACCATTATAATCCAACTTATCAGTCATCCTAGTGAGACCATTATAATCCAACTTATCAGTCATCCTAGTGAGACCATTATAATCCAATCACCTGTCATCCTAGTGAGACCATTATACTCCAACTTATCAGTCATCCTAGTGAGACCATTATAATCCAACTTATCAGTCATCCTAGTGAAACCATTATAATCCAACTTATCAGTCATGCTAGTGAGACCATTATAATCCAACATATCAGTCATCCTAGTGAGACCATTATAATCCAACTTATCAGTCATGCTAGTGAGACCATTATACTCCAACTTATCAGTCATCCTAGTGAGACCATTATACTCCAACTTATCAGTCATCCTAGTGAGACCATTATAATCCAACCCACCTTTTATCCTAGTGAGACCATTATAATCCAATCACCTGTCATCCTAGTGAGACCATTATAATCCAATCACCTGTCATCCTAGTGAGACCATTATAATCCAATCACCTGTCATCCTAGTGAGACCATTATAATCCTACTCACCGTTCATCCTAGTGAGACCATTATAATCCAACCGACCTTTTATCCTAATGAGACCATTATAATCCAACTCACCCGTCATCCTAGTGAGACCATTATAGTCCAACTCACCCGTCATCCTAGTGAGACCATTATAGTCCAACTCACCCGTCATCCTAGTGAGACCAATATAATCAAACTCACCCGTCATCCCAGTGAGACCATTATAATCCAACTCACCTTTTATCCTAATGAGACCATTATAATCCAATCACCTGTCATCCTAGTGAGACCATTATAATCCAATCACCTGTCATCCTAGTGAGACCATTATAATCCAATCACCAGTCATCCTAGTGAGACCATTATAATCCAATCACCTGTCATCCTAGTGAGACCATTATAATCCAATCACCTGTCATCCTAGTGAGACCATTATAATCCAACTTATCAGTTATCCTAGTGAGACCATTATAATCCAACTTATCAGTTATCCTAGTGAGACCATTATACTCCAACTTATCAGTCATCCTAGTGAGACCATTATAATCCAATCACCTGTCATCCTAGTGAGACCATTATAATCCAACTTATCAGTTATCCTAGTGAGACCATTATAATCCAACTTATCAGTCATCCTAGTGAGACCATTATAATCCAACTTATCAGTCATCCTAGTGAGACCATTATAATCCAATCACCTGTCATCTTAGTGATACCATTATAATCCAACTTATCAGTCATCCTAGTGAGACCATTATACTCCAACTTATCAGTTATCCTAGTGAGACCATTATACTCCAACTTATCAGTCATCCTAGTGAGACCATTATAATCCAACTTATCAGTCATCCTAGTGAGACCATTATAATCCAACTTATCAGTTATCCTAGTGAGACCATTATAATCCAACTTATCAGTTATCCTAGTGAGACCATTATACTCCAACTTATCAGTCATCCTAGTGAGACCATTATAATCCAATCACCTGTCATCCTAGTGAGACCATTATAATCCAACTTATCAGTTATCCTAGTGAGACCATTATAATCCAACTTATCAGTCATCCTAGTGAGACCATTATAATCCAACTTATCAGTTATCCTAGTGAGACCATTATAATCCAATCACCTGTCATCCTAGTGAGACCATTATAATCCAATCACCTGTCATCCTAGTGAGACCATTATAATCCAATCACCTGTCATCCTAGTGAAACCATTATAATCCAATCACCCGTCATCCCAGTGAGACCATTATAATCCAACTTATCAGTCATCCTAGTGAGACCATTATAATCCAATCACCTGTCATCCTAGTGAGACCATTATAATCCAATCACCTGTCATCCTAGTGAGACCATTATAGTCCAACTCACCAGTCATCCTAGTGAGACCATTATAATCCAATCACCTGTCATCCTAGTGAGACCATTATAATCCAACTTATCAGTCATCCCAGTGAGACCATTATAATCCAACTTATCAGTCATCCTAGTGAGACCATTATAATCCAACATATCAGTCATCCTAGTGAGACCATTATAATCCAATCACCTGTCATCCTAGTGAGACCATTATAATCCAACTCACCCGTCATCCCAGTGAGACCATAATAATCCAACCCACCCGTCATCGCAGTGAGACCATTATAATCCAACTTATCAGTCATCCTAGTGAGACCATTATAATCCAATCACCTGTCATCCTAGTGAGACCATTATACTCCAACTCACCCGTCATCCTAGTGAGACCATTATAATCCAATCACCTGTCATCCTAGTGAGACCATTATAATCCAATCACCTGTCATCCTAGTGAGACCATTATAATCCAATCACCTGTCATCCTAGTGAGACCATTATACTCCAACTTATCAGTCATCCTAGTGAGACCATTATAATCCAATCACCTGTCATCCTAGTGAGACCATTATAATCCAACTCACCCGTCATCCCAGTGAGACCATAATAATCCAACCCACCCGTCATCCTAGTGAGACCATTATAATCCAACTCACCCGTCATCCTAGTGAGACCATTATAATCCAACTCACCCGTCATCCTAGTGAGACCATTATACTCCAACTCACCCGTCATCCTAGTGAGACCATTATAATCCAATCACCTGTCATCCTAGTGAGACCATTATAATCCAACTCACCCGTCATCCCAGTGAGACCATAATAATCCAACCCACCCGTCATCCTAGTGAGACCATTATAATCCAACTCACCCGTCATCCTAGTGAGACCATTATAATCCAACTTATCAGTCATCCTAGTGAGACCATTATACTCCAACTTATCAGTCATCCTAGTGAGACCATTATAATCCAATCACCTGTCATCCTAGTGAGACCATTATAATCCAACTTATCAGTTATCCTAGTGAGACCATTATAATCCAACTTATCAGTTATCCTAGTGAGACCATTATACTCCAACTTATCAGTCATCCTAGTGAGACCATTATAATCCAATCACCTGTCATCCTAGTGAGACCATTATAATCCAACTTATCAGTCATCCCAGTGAGACCATTATAATCCAATCACCTGTCATCCTAGTGAGACCATTATAATCCAATCACCTGTCATCCTAGTGAGACCATTATAATCCAATCACCTGTCATCCTAGTGAGACCATTATAATCCAACTTATCAGTCATCCTAGTGAGACCATTATAATCCAACTTATCAGTTATCCTAGTGAAACCATTATAATCCAACTTATCAGTTATCCTAGTGAGACCATTATACTCCAACTTATCAGTCATCCTAGTGAGACCATTATAATCCAATCACCTGTCATCCTAGTGAGACCATTATAATCCAACTTATCAGTTATCCTAGTGAGACCATTATAATCCAACTTATCAGTCATCCTAGTGAGACCATTATAATCCAACTTATCAGTTATCCTAGTGAGACCATTATACTCCAACTTATCAGTCATCCTAGTGAGACCATTATAATCCAATCACCTGTCATCCTAGTGAGACCATTATAATCCAACTTATCACTTATCCTAGTGAGACCATTATAATCCAATCACCTGTCATCCTAGTGAGACCATTATAATCCAATCACCTGTCATCCTAGTGAGACCATTATAATCCAACTTATCAGTCATCCTAGTGAGACCATTATAATCCAATCACCTGTCATCCTAGTGAGACCATTATAATCCAATCACCTGTTATCCTAGTGAGACCATTATAATCCAACTTATCAGTCATCCTAGTGAGACCATTATAATCCAACTCACCCGTCATCCTAGTGAGACCATTATAATCCAATCACCTGTCATCCTAGTGAGACCATTATAATCCAATCACCTGTCATCCTAGTGAGACCATTATAATCCAATCACCTGTCATCCTAGTGAGACCATTATAATCCAATCACCTGTCATCCTAGTGAGACCATTATAATCCAATCACCTGTCATCCTAGTGAGACCATTATAATCCAATCACCTGTCATTCTAGTGAGACCATTATAATCCAACTAACCTTTCATCCTAGTGAGACCATTATAACCCAACTCACCTTTTATCCTAGTGAGACCATTATAATCCAACTCACCCGCCATCCTAGAGAGACCATTATAATCCAACTCATCCGTCCTCATAAGGAGACCATTACAATCCAAATCACCCGCCATCCGAAAGAGATCATTATAATCCAACTCACCCGTCGGCCCAGTGAGACCATTATAATCCTTCTCACCCGTCATCTTAGTGAGAGCATTATAATCCAACTCACCCGTCATCATAGTGAGACCATTATAATCCAACTCACCCGACATCCTAGTGAGACTATTATAATCCAACTCATCTTTCATCCTAGTGAGACCATTAAAATCCAAGTCACTCGCCATCCTAGTGAGACCATTATAAGTCAACTCACCTTTTTTCCTAATGAGACCATTATACGCCAACTCACCCTTCACTCCGCGGTTTTTTGGAAAATGCTGACTAAAACCGTTACACCACTAAGAGTGTACCTTTAACGTAAAACATTTTTGATCTGTTAGTCCACACTTGGATAATGTATAACCTTCTCCACGAATCCTAGCACTACTTTTTGCGGCGCCAGAAGAACAGAAAAACACCCAGAAATCTATTCAGTTTGACAGCTTCCGGTATAGCGGTTATTGCAATCTCCCATGCAGAGTTGTCGTTCGTTCCTCTCACATACACCTCTGCAATGGGCTCGCGTCAAGATTTTTGACGCAAATTTTAAAGTGTTATTTTAAGGATATTTTCAAATTAAAATAATACTTCTACATAAAATGAATAAACATCTACTAAAAATGACATATATTGAAGTAAATAATTATAGATATTTAATTAATTCAAGCGCACTATTTTTTTAAGAAGAACATAGGGATATTAATGCGCATTTGTAAATAAACATGGACGTGATCCACGAGGCAGCCACGTGGATCGAAAGTAGTCCCGACATTAAGTGAGCCAATAGCAGAGGTGAATCTATGAGCCGATGGTAGAGAGTGCGGTTATTTATGCATTAAATAAAAGGTGGTAAAAACAATACATTATTTATCTTTTGTTTTTATGACATTTCCTATAGGCCTGTTTACAGAGATGCTAGTATGTATTATTTGTTTACATTTGTCGAACGGGTCGCTATAATACAGTAATATATGTAGATCTCTTGATCGTTTGGTAAGACAGCTCGTAGACTGATTAGCATTGTGCAACCCAGTTGAAATATTCTAGGAAAAGAAAGTGACTTAGTGTATGCTACGTACAAAAAGTCACTTTAATACACGATTTTTGTATCTAATTCTACGATAAACATGCTTACAACGTTCCATTCCGGGTGGACTGCTTGGAGACCGTTGAAGGTGACGAAGGTTGCGAATCCCTCGTTAAGCCAGAGGTCATCCCACCAGGCGGGTGATACAAGATTCCCGAACCACTGCACAACATACAACATGTTCGTGTTGGTGAAATGAAACAAAATATTAGGCAAGGATACAGTAAAGTCGAAAGACTAACCATTCTAACTTAGTAGTAATGACAAGCATCAATGATATAGTAAATCCGGGTGGCAGGACAGCATATTGGTGTAAATGGCCAACTAGTCTAGAGACTATCATTACAAGCAGAGCTTAATGAAGCTTGGTGGACATACTTCTACCGCATCTAATAGACACAGCTGTATGTTTCGACATGGGTCAAAACCTGTGGTGTGTTTAAGGGGGTGGGGGTGGGGGCCGTTCATCGTTCCGGTGCTTCAAACACCGTGTTGGTAGGGACTGTAAAACATATGGATTTATTAGAGAGTCTAATTACTTATAATTATATTGACGTTGTATTGCTTCCATATATAGCGACACCGCTGGTTTTATGAACGTACGTTATGGGCCACCTCATGGCTGATCACATGACTGATCATGTATTTGTCCCGGAAGCTAGTTAGTGTCTCCTCGTACAGGATGGCATTCTCGAAAAAGACGATGGCGCCCCAATTTTCCATGGCGGTGAACTGGAAGGCGTTGATGGCGATCATATCTGCAAGAATATGTATCGTTTTAATATATGCCACCTCAATGTTAATCCTTTTTATTTGATAACATTTAACGAACACCCTTCAATATTCGTAGGTCTACGTATAACAACTAGGCCACGGTTTAAGTCATTTTGATATATCATTCATTCATAGCAGGCGCGTTTTTGCCATTACGCACTTTACGCACGTGCGTAACCTCCGTTCGAAAAATCGAAAATCTAAAAGTACCAAAAACAATGAGAAAGTCGATACCTAACCCGGGTTAGGAATGATATATTTTATTTCTGTAGTGTATTTGTTATAAAATCTTATTACCACACCAATCATGGTTTAAAAGGCTTAAAATGGTTAAACTTTTACACGTCAGGATTTTAGTCGTTAATATTTTGCGTTAAGTTCCTCGCATGTCCGCATTTTACCCGTTATTCATTAGAAAAGAACCGAATATATTCACAAATATTACTACACAAGGTTATTTCCCTTGTAATTGTGCGTAACTTCAAAAAGATACGCGCCTGATTCATAGTCAATTAAAAGAAGGATCATTAATTTGAAAGGAACTGAATAATAACATTTTGTACGAACACATCACTTTAATTAAATATCAATTGTCAGTTTGACTAACGTGATATGTCAAAGTACTTAAGCAATCAAAATATAATTGTTCTTCAGGATTGTAACATCTTTAGGGCGTGTTCACTTTATAAACTTGCTTTATATTGGTATCAAACTGAGTGAAAACCAACTGACAGAATATTGGTGGAAGGCGACTGCAAGGATAATGTGATAATCTTGTATTGTTTAATGCTATATCTCGGTAAAAATCATCTGTATATCTTTGTACATTGAAGCTGCGTAAAGTAAACACTATATGATACAATAAATGGCACGTATGCGGGTAAGTTCAATAAAAACCTGGCAAAAACTGGAAATTGGAACATGTACCAAGACGAGAAAACATCACACCAAAAGCGGATGTTTGAAGCAATGTCATGAAAACAACTTTCGAACTTAAATAATTGTACTGTGTACCTTGTTTCGGGATAGGAAATGGGATGCCAAAGTAGTTCTCAAAAGACGTCAGAATTCTTGCGCCAATGTCAAGGGCGTAGGCTGTTTGATTCTCAGCCGAGGGTTTGGAGAACACTCTAGCCTGAGATAAAGGTAACAGATTTCAATTTTCAACATATGACGTACATATGATAATGTCATACTCATGTAATATAATTATTTTAATTTTAAAAGTTATACTTTGCTTATAAGTATACTTTAATAAATATTCCTGAAGACGTGAGCAGATAAGCAAGAGTTTAACATTATTAGAAATCGCCCTACATTTATTGCCAATCAGAAGCTATGAAATTCCAATTCCTCAGCGATTTATTTTAACAGAACTCCTTTCTATTTTTCTATTTTACAATGAACAAAATAAATCGACGATCTATTTTACTAAATGGTTTTATTTTCCACTGCGCATGTGCAACAAACCACGCATTCTTGCTTGACTCGTCCTCTTGTGACGACAAGTTTGAACACGTCAAGACGATTGGCAGTTTGGGTGACAGTTTTATGGGGCGGATTACATGTCATTTTGGTAGAACAGGTAGAAGTGAGGCGAGGACTTTTAAGTCGGATAGAATCTGTTAAGACGTTTCCATAGAAAATATGAGCCTGCACTATACTTTGTATGTTAGTATGCATAATTAAATATTCATGACGACCTGAGCAGATAAGCAAGAGTTAAGCATTATAAGGGTTAACAGATGTGACCCTACTTTGATGTTGTTGTCGGTCATCTTCTCGGAGTAGACAAACTTGCCGACAATGATGGCTAGCAGGTATGTCGGCATGATCGGGGTCATCTCGAAAGTCTCTTCAATCCAGCCCGTCGAGCTGCTACAAAACACGGACACAATATGGTTTATTGTTACTGTCCGGACGGTTGTCTTTTCGCTGTTTGTTTTGTTAATACTATAAGGATTGTCATTGATTTATTATATGTATATAACAGAACCCTAGCACGACGTATGTTACAAGCTGTTCGTAGTCAAATGTGTTTTGTTATATATTAAAATAAGTAACTGGAGGCATATTTGTCAATGGTTTTGCTTATAAAGTGTTGAAATGGAGACATATGGCTTTTTTTGTTATACATAACATTCATGTTATAAAGAATAACTTCTGTTTTACACAACATGCATGTTATAAAGAATTACTCCTGTTTTACACTACATGTATGTTATAAAGAATAACTCCTGTTTTACACAACATGCATGTTATAAAAAATAACTTCTGTTTTACACAACATGTATGTTTTAAAGAATTACTCCTGTTTTACACAACATGCATGTTATAAAAAATAACTTCTGTTTTACACAACATGTATGTTTTAAAGAATTACTCCTGTTTTGCACAACATATATGTTATAAAGAATAACTTCTGTTTAACACAACATGCATGTAATAAACAATAACTCATGTTTTACACAACATGCATGTAATAAAGAATAACTTCTGTTTAACACAACATGCGTGTTATAAAGAATAACTCCTGTTTAACACAACATGCGTGTTATAAAGAATAACTTCTGTTTAACACAACATGCGTGTTATAAAGAATAACTTCTGTTTTACACAACATGTATTTTGTAAAGAATAACTCTTGTTTTACACAACATGTATGTTGTAAAGAATAACTCCTGTTTTACACAACATGCATGTTATAAGAAATAACTCCTGTTTTACACAACATGCATGTTATAAGGAATAACTCCTGTTTTACACAACATGCATGTTATAAAGAATAACTCCTGTGATAGACACACATAAGTATAACATGATAAATACAATATTGAGTCTTATAGGATACACGGTTTACAAAACTTACTTTTTAAGCAATAAAAGAAATAAATCGATTAACATGTGGAAACATCTTCTTAATGAATTAAACATCACTTTGTATTATTTAAACATTAAAAGAGTGAACACATCTATTTTAAGAAAGTTTATTAGAAACATGGAAGAAAAATAAAAGTTCCTCTTTCTTACCATAGACCAGCATTTCATGTACTTATTTATATAACAAAGGAAAATGTACTTATGTTTAATTTTACTGTATGTTAGCCACGAGCATCATATATGTATTATGTTTTTCCTGATGTTTTGTCTATGTACATATGTGTAAATAAACGGACTGCATGAAGCAATCCAAAACAAACACACAAAAAAAGTGCACACTTTTGTCTTCACAGCGTTGCCAAGCTGTCATTCGTGCCAGAGGAGGACATACTCGTTATTAGAAGTGTGAATTTTGTTTTAAATACCTATGAAATAAATTGATCTTTTCTTAAAAAAAAAAAAAGAATAACTCCTGTTTTACACAACATGGATGTTATAAAGAATGGCTTCTGTTTTACACAATAGCATGAAATAAAGAATACTTCTGTTTTATCGGCTTTTTCTATCAATTTTAAAAATAAGCTTTCAGGCCATCAAAATGAGTGATCGTTCGTCCAACCCTCCGCAACATGAAACTTTTGTCCGGATGAGTTCTTGTCCGGACGAGCTCATGTCCGGATGCCGGTTAATTGTTGTTGGTATGTCTCTAAGGAATATGACACTTACTTTGGTAAAGTTTCTTTCAGCGGCGAGTTGGTGATGGTAACATAACCGTCTTTTCTTGCAATGGTCATCTGGAAGGTGGCCTTCATAGCCGGCTCGTCAAAACACGGGAAAACCTTTCTGGCATCCAACACTTCCATCTGTGTCATAACATAATGACTGAAAGAACACAGTCGTATATTTATTGTGTGAAGCGTAACAGCAATACACCCTATTTCTGTGAAGTTTTACAACAGTACCTTGTATAAGTGAATTGTGTACGTGAAACATCACAACAGTATATTGTGTACGTGAAGTATCACAACAGTATCTTGTGTACGTGAAGCATTATAACAATATCTTGTGTACGTGAAGCATTACAACAGTATCTTGTGTACGTGAAGTATTACAACAGTATCTTGTGTACGTGAAGCATTACAACAGTATCTTGTGTACTTGAAGTATTACAACAGTATCTTGTGTACGTGAAGCATTATAACAGTATCGTGTGTACGTGAAGTATTACAACAGTATCTTGTGTACGTGAAGCATTACAGCAGTAGCTTGTGTACTTGAAGCATTACAACAGTATCTTGTGTATGTGAAGTATTACAACAGTATCTTGTGTACGTGAAGCATTATAGCAGTATCGTGTGTACGTGAAGTATTATAACAGTATCTTGTGTGCTTGAAGCATTACAACAGTATCTTGTGTACGTGAAGCATTACAACAGTATCTTGTGTACTTGAAGTATTACAACAGTATCTTGTGTACGTGAAGCATCACAACAGTATCGTGTGTACGTGAAGCATTACAACAGTATCTTGTGTACGTGAAGCATTACAACAGTATCTTGTGTACGTGAAGCATTACAACAGCATCTTGTGTGTGAAGTATTACAACAGTATCTTGTGTACGTGAAGCATTATAACAGTATCTTGTGTACGTGAAACATCACAACAGTATCTTGTGTACGTGAAACATTATAACAGTATCGTGTGTACGTGAAGCATTACAACAGTATCTTGTGTACTTGAAGTATTACAACAGTATCTTGTGTACGTGAAGCATTATAACGGTATCGTGTGTAGGTGAAGTATTACAACAGTATCTTGTGTACGTGAAGCATTATAACAGTATCTTGTGTACGTGAAGCATTATAACAGTATCGTGTGTACGTGAAGCATTACAACAGTATCTTGTGTACGTGAAGTATTGCAACAGTATCTTGTGTACATGAAGCATTATAACAGTATCTTGTGTACGTGAAGCATTATAACAGTATCGTGTGTACGTGAAGTATTGCAACAGTATCGTGTGTACGTGAAGCATTACAACAGTATCTTGTGTACGTGAAGTATTGCAACAGTATCGTGTGTACGTGAAGCATTACAACAGTATCTTGTGTACGTGAAGCATTACAACAGTATCGTGTGTACGTGAAGTATTGCAACAGTATCTTGTGTACATGAAGCATTATAACAGTATCTTGTGTACGTGAAGTATTGCAACAGTATCTTGTGTACATGAAGCATTATAACAGTATCTTGTGTACATGAAGCATTATAACAGTATCTTGTGTATGTGAAGCATTATAACAGTATCGTGTGTATGTGAAGCATTATAACAGTATCGTGTGTAGGTGAAGCATTATAACAGTATCTTGTGTACATGAAGCATTATAACAGTATCTTGTGTATGTGAAGCATTACAACAGTATCTTGTGTACGTGAAGCATTATAACAGTATCTTGTGTACGTGAAACATCACAACAGTATCTTGTGTACGTGAAGCATTATAACAATATCTTGTGTACATGAAGCATTATAACAGTATCTTGTGTACGTGAAACATCACAACAGTATCTTGTGTACGTGAAGCATTATAACAGTATCTTGTGTACGTGAAACATCACAACAGTATCTTGTGTACGTGAAGCATTATAACAGTATCTTGTGTACGTGAAGCATTATAACAGTATCGTGTGTACGTGAAGCATTACAACAGTATCTTGTGTACATGAAGTATTACAACAGTATCTTGTGTACGTGAAGCATTATAGCAGTATCGTGTGTACGTGAAGTATTATAACAGTATCTTGTGTGCTTGAAGCATTATAACAGTATCTTGTGTACGTGAAGCATTACAGCAGTATCTTGTGTATGTTAAGCATCACAGCAGTATGTTGTGTACGTGAAGTATAACAACAGTATCTTGTGTGCGTGAAGCATTATAACAGTATCTTGTGTACGTGAAGTATTACAACAGTATCTTGTGTGCGTGAAACATCAGAACAGTATCTTGTGTGCGTAAAGTATTACAACAGTATCTTGTGTACGTGTAGCATTATAACAGTATCTTGTGTGCGTGAAGTATAACAACAGTATCGTGTGTACGTGAAGCATTATAACAGTATCTTGTGTACGTGAAGCATTATAGCAGTATCTTGTGTACGTGAAGTATTACAACAGTATCTTATGTACGTGAAGCATTATAACAATATCTTGTGTACGTGAAGCATTACAACAGTATCTTGTGTACGTGAAGCATTACAACAGTATCTTGTGTACCTGAAGCATTACAACAGTATCGTGTGTACGTGAAGCATTATAGCAGTATCTTGTGTACGTGAAGTATTACAACAGTATCTTGTGTACGTGAAGCATTATAGCAGTATCTTGTGTACGTGAAGTATTACAACAGTATCTTATGTACGTGAAGCATTATAACAATATCTTGTGTACGTGAAGCATTACAACAGTATCTTGTGTACGTGAAGCATTACAACAGTATCTTGTGTACTTGAAGCATTACAACAGTATCTTGTGCATGTGAAGCAATATAACAGTATCTTGTGTACGCGAAGCATTATAACAGTATCTTATGTACGTGAAGCATTATAACAGTATCGTGTGTAGGTGAAGTATTACAACAGTATCTTGTGTACGTGAAGCATTATAACAGTATCTTATGTACGTGAAGCATTATAACAGTATCGTGTGTAGGTGAAGCATTATAACAATATCTTGTGTACATGAAGCATTATAACAGTATCGTGTGTACGTGAAGCATTACAACAGTATCTTGTGTACGTGAAGCATTATAGCAGTATCTTGTGTACGTGAAGTATTGCAACAGTATCTTATGTACGTGAAGCATTATAACAGTATCTTGTGTACGTGAAGCATTACAACAGTATCTTGTGTACGTGAAGCATTACAACAGTTTCTTGTGTACGTGAAGCATTATAACAGTATCTTGTGTACGTGAAGCATAACAACAATATCTTCGATCAGTGGATACCAAGAATTTTAGGCTATTTTACACTAAAGTGTCAATTACGGAAATATATTTCGACAAGTACACAGACTGGAAAAAAACGAACAACATATTGGATGAGCCGACAGGCTGGATTTATAAACAACAGACATTTAAATTTGCATTCGGATTTATAAATAGCAGAGATGTAAATGAAATAATTTAAAAAAAAAACACACACAAACAAAAACAGCATTCTGACAGATGCCAGTTTTTGTTTACAATGTAACGCTAACTAACGCGTCCGTTATTCGGTCCGCTTGAATCGTTCTCTTTTCTTATAAATAATACATAATGTAACGCGCTTACATACATCGATTTAATCTGGATTCTTATTCGTTAACGGCTTTTATCGTTTATTGTTTGAGTCCGAGATGTAGAGCTTACAATCCAAAGCTGTAATATATTTTGGACGATGTACTGTCCGATACAGCTATGTAAAGGATAACCACGTGGTACAAATTGACTGCATTAATTGGTAAAAAATGGAAATATAGAATAGTATCATTTATAGTGTAAAATATAACATCGTTATGTCCTAAATGTTCTTTTTGTATGTAACAAATCCAATAAACGCGATGACGATGTTTACCTTGTCCATTAGAGCTTGAAATGTTGTGTGGTTTATATTTAATTTCTAAACTATTTTGTCGATAAAATTTAGGAGCTGTAAATAGGGTCAAGGAAGATAAAACAAGACAGAGTTTAAGTAGACGCTTCTTTCATGCTGATAAATTCAACATAGCGACCGGAGCAGTGTTTACAAAAATTCAACATAACATATGTCATGATTTAAAAGGCTTCAAACCCGCGTTTATCGGTTCGTTTGGATTTGGACCAAATGAGGAATCAGTCCTATTGCTTTTGCCAGTCTTCTGTGTCATATACTTCTGTTTGGAATTGTTTGTACCTTTTGCATAGTTTTGAGGGCGGTGTCGCTTGCCGAGTTATCAGAAAGCTAAATTTCGGAAACGCGTAGGATTGACCTGGCATGGCCTTCTTTACCCGAGGTAGATTAATGCCTTGGGAAAAGTAGTGCATGTACAAAAACAAATGCGTCAATGATACTACACCGTTAATTGTATCCAGGTATGTTTCAAATGTAAACACTAATATTATATTACGTTTTTATACGCTCGAAGACGGGACGTATTATGGGATCACCCATGGCGGGCGGGCGTACGTGCGGGCGTGCGGCGTCCAGATGTTTGTCCGGAGCATAACTCTAACACTATCAAAGCTATTGACTTGAAACTTTATAGGTGGATAGATCTCATTGAAACATAGTGCAGTGCACAAAAACTATCACTCTGCAAGTCATGATGTTAGAGTTATTACCCTTTGTTGAATTTTCTTGTCCGCAGCATAAATCCAACACTATCAAAGCTATTGGCTTGAAACTTCATACATGGAAAGATCTCACTGAGACAGGCTGCACTATACAAGAACCATCACTCTGCTCTTAATGATTTGAAGTTATTCCTCTTTGTTTATTTTTCTTGTCCGGAGCATAACTCCAACAATATCGAAGCTATCGACTTGAAACTTCATAGGTGGATTGATCTCATTAAGACAGAGTGCATGCACAAGAACCCTCACTGTGCACTTCATGATTTTGGAGTTATTGCAATTTGTTTATTTTATTTTTTGTCTGGAGCATAACTCCTACATTATCAAAGCTATTGACATGAAACATGATACAAAGATAGGTCTTATTGAGACAAAGTGCAGTGCTCCGGAACCATAACTATGAACTTCATAATTTTGGATTTATGTCCCTTTGTTTAATTTTCTTGTCTTGAGCATAACTCCTATGTTATCAGAGCTATTGATGTGAAACTTCGCAGTTGGATAGATGTTATTGAAACAGAGTGCAGTGCACAAGAACCGCCACTTTCCTCTTATTATTTTTGAGTAATGTCCCTTTCTGCACAAACTATAACTCTCATGTAATTTTTTATATATTTGATGGTATTCCCATTTGATTTCTTTTCAATTACCCAGATTGCAGTCCACAATCATGCCAGGGTGCATTGCACAACAGTGAACAGCAGTTTGGCAGGATATTTTTTTAGTTATTCTACTTTAATTTCAGTTTTCTTGCAATAACCCAGAGTGCAGTCCAAAACTTTGCCAAACTGCATTGCACAAGACTGCTCAGCAGTTTGTTTTAAATGAGAGACATTAATGAGTAGCCTCCCCTGATTAATTCCTAAATGTAAGTAGGTCCTTTCATTAGTTTTATTCGGTTTTTATGCCTGTGCTCTATGGAGAACTTTTCTGCCTTTCTTGTGATACCCAGGTTAAACATCATCAAACAACACGTCCATTTTCTTTTTTAAATGACCTATCTCTATACATGTAAGTATGTAAATGAATTTTAAGCTTATATTTATGCAAAAGTAAGAAATTTCACTGTTTTCAATTGCAATATCTACAAAAGAACAGGCAATAAAGTCCCAGAATTCCATTAAAGAACTAAAATGGCCTTCTTACTCTTTGGTATACCTCAAATATTAACTAACAAGGGAGACAACTTCCATATCACCAAGGTACCCCCCATTGCTCTATTGCGGTGCTCTTCTTAAGGTGGTATTACATATATTAAATGCATGTCACAATACCTGCTAATAATGCTTTTGGAAGTTTGAGCATAATTTCTGCATACACCCAGACATAAGTAATGACGATTTTGAACACTACCTTTATGATTGGACTATGTTACTTATCACTAAAATGTCACTCTAAATGGTCATTCTTTCTATATTAATAAACACTGCTGAAAGTAGATATCGTGGTCACAGCGGATTAGAAGGATATCATTATAAAGTAATCTCAGTAGTAAGTGGTCACGTGGTTATCATTGTTTAAAAATGGCTAACTATGCAGGGTAGCTCAGACAGGAAATACCTGTTTGCAATGACAAGTGTGCATTAATGCTTCACTGTTCACACAGATCGAAGGATTCCATGAACATCATTTTGCAGGACCTTTTCATGTAACGATGACTTAATTGGTTATTTGAGAAAAAATATTTCGTCCAAACTGTCGGATATCACTTTTAACTAGAAGGAAGAGATTATATTGTTTGGCTGTTGTGCAGATGAAGACTTGCCTTCTTTCCAATGCGTTGCTCAATCGATTTACCACGGAAACAATTATATTGATCATTATTTGCATAGGTAAAACTTACACCGGCCAAACAGCGCTTTTCGTCGCTGCGTTTATCTGGCGATGCGCATTTAACTTAATGAGTGTGACCACCAAACAAAAGTGGAATAAAATACTGCGATGTCCTGCATATTACCTGTCTATTCCATTTTCCGTAAACATGCCCCTGTATAAACCTGTGAAATCATCACGAATAGGGGCGGAGAACTTCAAGAACTTGATGACATAGTTACGTCCCTTGACGAGTGGCGTTTTGGTTTTGATGACAATAAACTGGGGCCCGTCTTCAAGATGGTGAGACACATACAGGTTTTCCACAGTGTTGTCTTCTTGCACGATTATAGAGTTCTCTGCATAAAATGTCAGAAAATTGATAAGCATTGTTTATATGACTAATTGAATCAATTCAATTAAAGCATGGTGACTTTTAAGTTTTTAAGAAAGGAGGCATCGATACGTGTTTGACGAAGAACGGCTACCAGTAGCATGGAATACTGCCTCACGTTAAAGTTTCTGAACCAACTAGAATTGAAACTAATATGGATTGGATTGGGGTGAAGTAAGTCGGTGAGACTGACAGTTCGAATGGATGCCGCTGTGAAAGCTCTGCTCAAACAGTTAAAAGCTTACAATCGATCCGGTCTATAAACTTTTATTATAAGTCTAAATCGTTCTCCCAAGTATGATTGGTCAAAAAAAAAAATAAAAAAAATATTTTGACTTATCTGATACTTAAGAATGTACTTCCGGTAGACTCGAGGTCAGTGATATCAACTCAGCACCTCATGTCAGGTGTTCACAACATGCGTCCACAGAGAATATGACACGTTGAGTATATTCGCTTTAAGTGAACATGTCTGGAGAACGGAGCCATTGCTGTGTCTGGGAACATTGATCGGTCTGAACTGACCAGTACTGTAGATGTGGATCAGCCAGTTGCCATTTGGACTGGTCTGGCCGGGAGCTTCTCTATTAAGTCTTTAGTATATCTTTATTTGTACTTATGAAATTGTAAGCAAGTACTCGAGACTTTTAAATTTGCTACATAAAATAGCATGATAATTGATCATATGTATTGGTTACCTTCAAGCTGGAGGTCTTTTAGATGCATCACGATCTGTGACGTATCTTCCTCACATTTCACGATCACCGAGCTGCTGCCATTGAACATGAACTGTGATATGTTGTTCGAGTAGAAGTCCGGCCGGATGTTGATCTGGTAGCTGACGGGTTTCAGGACTACAGGGAGTCGAAGTGTGGCCGGTGGTCGTGTAGGTTCAGGAGTACTGGATGTCATGTTGGTGATTGACATTGTGGTGGTGGGGGTTTCGGGACATGCTGAACCTATAGAGATAAGTTGTCATCTTTTTAACCAATGGTACTTGAAGTGACCAGTCTGATCAATGTAAACAAAATAGAGAATCTTAGTTTCAAGGGATGTTGATAAATACAAAGAATTTTTGAGATGATGACACATGGGGAATTCAGATTGGTCACGTCTAAGAAATATTTAATGTCACGGATAAAGGTATCCAAATCAAGCTCATTTTTAACATTACAACTGTCATAACACTTCGTCAAGCAAGGGAAGGGTCTAAGATTCAATTTGAGAGGAGAAGGGATCTTTATGTTAAGGTTATTTATGCGGGAGGATTCAAAAGAGCACAGAACTGATAATTAAATACGAGACTTTTAAAATAATTATTTTTGGCTGATACATACTGTTCATATTAAATTGATGTTGCTGTTTTTTGCAGTTCGGGAAATTTAGGATATGGAGCGTGAGCAGCGTCCGCCGCCATCCTCTAAATCCCCTTTCAAATGACATCTGCCTAAAAGCCAAAATACCCATAGGAAGACACACTTGTTATGTTCTGCTTAATCGTACGTTTTAATGGTTTCAGGTTATAATTAAAATTATAAAAGTACATTTATATTCACATAAAATAGTATAATGTAAACAGTTTGTCAAAGCTAGATGATATCGCAATTTTAAAGCAACATTTGGTCAAATTTGGCGTATGTTTTTTTAAATTAGAATATTTTATTTATAAAAAACCTTTGTTTAACCGAAATTCATATTTCAATAAAAATATTACATTTGATCACTTTATTATCTGTAATCATGCTATCCTTCAAGTGATTGTATTGTAAGAATCAAATGCTTTCCGTTGCTTTTCTTCGTTTTTTTAGTCTAGCTTGACAACCTACAACCTACTACATGTATATATCCTAACTGCGTATGCGCTTATATTCTTCCTACGTATGCGTCAGTAATAAACAAAACGCAGAAAGGCGCTATTCCCTATTTTAAAGGGGCGTTACTGTATTTAAATTTCACCGTCTTACCTCCCTTTTGGGAAATTATTTGTTATATTATAGTTACTGAAGAAGAAAAAATATTACAAAAAAAATATGACAGCAACATGCTAATAATATTGTTACTTTTTGATTGGGATCAGAATGAATTGAAGTGCTTGAGCGACACTTTGGAAAAAAGCAAATTGAAACAAAAATTATGAATATTTCTTATATAAAGTATATGAAAATACAAATCCACAAAGGAGATAACTAACACAGTTCTTTCATTTCGGAAATAGGGAATAATAATGACGCAATTGTGTTAATGCAACTCTATGTACGGATCGTGTGATGTCTAGTCGCTGTATCTTTTCATACTGAACGTATATCGCTGTGTTGGTTCTGTTTTTTGTCTGCGCTTGAATGTCTTTAAACGGATTTGTTATGCGCAATGCCACCCAAATGGATCTTCGAACAGAAAGTTCAAACTTCTTGTGCACAGAGTAACTAATCATAAATCATTCAAACAATGTATTTGAACCTCAAACGGAACTTCACTAATAATTCTGCCACTCATATGAGTTCTTATAGCATAATTTAGTTGCAAAATTTGAAGGACGCATTTAACCTTGCGAAGTTAAAGACAGCACAATCGGTTGAATGAAATATAGGTCCTATATAAACATGGAATAAGAGAGACTGGTATAATAATTTTTTATTGTGATGTTAAAATGTCTATTTTTGAGCCTATGAAAAGCAACGTGTCAAGTTTGTTTTTTATGTCAATATTGCTGGAGCGCACCGCCTATAAATGGAATGCTCACTGAAATTTGCACATGGGGAAAGTTTGTTTTGCGGACATACTGCGGACATTCTAACCCTGATAAAATATGGGTCTTTATTCGGTAAAAGGCTCTCTATTTTTTTAATATTTATTTTTTATGTGTCTTTAACTTTCATGCAAACATGGCAGTAACAAAAGCTTTCGGTTTATTTCTTTTGTTGTTAAAATTTCAAAATCTGGATACTCTGTACGCCCTTACTTGCGAAAAGTAGACAAGCATGTCTGTCGATGTTCGGACTGATTGTGAACAAATTGAGATCATATACTAGGGGACAAAAGAAACGCAACTACCGATCTATACTCAATTATTTCATGATTTAAGTAGCGCTGCAAGTGCAGCAGGTGCATTTCGACATTATGCTTCCGGAATGATAATAGCACCTCTGAAGTGTTTGTGTTGAAGAGGTTATATTTTCGTATTCTGGTTCAAAGGGTTTCAAATTCAAACCCTAGCCCTGTCAAGACAAGTTTTCAAAAGGATTTTCTTAAAGATTCTGGTGATTAATTCACTTACATAAGAGAAACATGCAGCACACGAAGAAAGCAATTATGACATGGTTGTTGACTCGGAATCAGATTGCTCCGAATTCAAACCGTATACATGAGGTGAGATTGTGTTCCTTGATCAAGCCTTTTATAACATTTTACAATAACAACAACAACAACCCTACCCCCGCCCCCATACATATGTAACATCTTGGAAAACCTATTAAGTGATATCGGGTTTTGCTTTCATTTTATTTTAAACCATGTTATGTTCTCAGGAATATGTGTCATACATATTTTTTCTCGACATTTATAGTATACTGAAAACTTAAACAAACACACGCACGCACGCACGCACGCACGCTCGTTACTTTTCAAATATGTTTTGTTACTTACTCCCATATTACTTTAATCTGTTGACCTATTTTTGTTGTGCTTCGCATCAACGGCTTTTCTTGTATAATGCTTGCGTCATACCGGATTATTGGCGCATCCGAGATTAAATGCTAAGTATAATTCATATCGTGCTCGTAAGGTTAGCGTTTTGCGTTCTATATGCGTGTATTCATGTGGTTATATAACCGTTCTTAAATGCACAAAGTTTTTGTTAGCAGCTCTGTGTAGCAATGCATTCGTTTTGTCCTAGTTAGATTCAACACTGTATGGAACTCCATTCATGCCAGGAGAGCAATATTTATATTATTTCGTTATACCAATATAGTATCTCGAAATAATGAGAAATTTATCTCGATAGAACCGGAACATTTCAATAGACATAATATCATCGATATAAAAACTTTCTTTCGAATTAATTTCAACGAATATATACGTTTTAAAATGTTCACTTTTTGCACACATCGTTAATATATTTACCACAATGAAATAGTTGTCTTTTGTAATATTGTATTGTAATATTTTTAGTAATAAGAGTATAATAAATAATATAATGTAAAATGTAAAAAAAATAAATACAAATACAAAAAGTTCCAATGAGGCGTGAATAAACAACGAGCAAACTCTAAATTGTAAGTCTGCACAACAAGCCAACAGGCCTTTCCATATTTCATGCTCTAAATTGTAAGTCTGCACAACAAGCCAACAGGCCTTTCCATATTTCATGCTCTAAATTGTAAGTCTGCACAACAAGCCAACAGGCCTTTCCATATTTCATGCTCTAAATTGTAAGTCTGCACAACAAGCCAACAGGCCTTTCCATATTTCATGCTCTAAATTGTAAGTCTGCACAACAAGCCAACAGGCCTTTCCATATTTCATGCTCTAAATTGTAAGTCTGCACAACAAGCCAACAGGCCTTTCCATATTTCATGCTCTAAATTGTAAGTCTGCACAACAAGCCAACAGGCCTTTCCATATTTCCTGCTGCACGCTTGATCACAAGAATGCATTGAATATCATAATTTACGTTTAAATATTTTTCGCATGGTTGTTGTGCGACCCTGATAGTTTACTAAAATGTATTCGGCAAAGCTCGAATAATTTACCTTCTTGTGTTAATTAAAGGCTGTCATGGTCTTAGACGTACGCATATTTCGCTAAAACGACTTATTATCTAACTCGTTGCAACGAGAACGTCTGAACGAAATGTCTCGTAATAGCGAGATATTATAAACTTTATTTATAGTTGCGTTACGGCATTGAGTGTGGTTATGTAAAGCGTAAAGTACACAAAGCTCCCCCTACGCGGCTCTTGTTTATAACACGAGGTGAATAATTCATTATCATAGGTAGTCTCTCGTTAATTTTTAGAAAATTATTATTTGGGGGCGGAGTTGCAATTGTACCAGTCGGTTTCCGTAGACATGGTTGTCCCAAAAAAACGTTCATTTTCAAATCTTTTTTGTTTGTTTTTGTTTTGGACCGTTATTTTAACGGTGTTTGTTCAAAGTTTGGCATGTGTACTTGACACATAGAAACATATGATCCTCGTGTCATATATATGTGTGTGATTTCAATTTTAGGATGAGATCAAGTCATCAAACTTGGATTTCGTAATGTTTTTCTCAAAACAGCAATTCTTTGTTAGTCATTTATGGTAGAGAAAAGATAATGTACGGAGACAAAATAATGCATAGAGACAAGATAATGTACAGGAGACAAAATAATGCATAGAGACAAGATAATGTACAGAGACGCGATAATTCATAGAGAGAATATAATGTAGAGACAAGATAATGTAGAGACAAGATAATATAGAGACAATATAATGTAGAGACAAGATAATGTAGAGACAAGAGACACGATAGTTTATAGAGACAAGATAATGTACTGAGAAAAGATAATCTAGAGACAAGATAATGAACAGAGACACGATAATTTATAGAAACAAGATAATGTAGAAACAAGATAATGTAGAGACAAGATCATGTAGAGACAAGATAATGTAGAGACAGGAGGCACGATAGTTTAAAGAGACAAGATAATGTACGGAGACAAGATAATCTAGAGACAAGATAATGTACAGAGACACGATAATTTATAGAAACAAGATTATGTAGGAACAAGATAATGTAGTGACAAGAGACACGATAATTTCAAGAGACAAGATCATTTAGAGACAAGAGACACGATAATTTATAGAAGCAAGATAATGTAGAGACAAAAGACACGATAATTTATACAGACATTATAATCTACAAAGACAAGAGACACGATAATGTATAGAGACACGATAATGTACAGAGACAAGAACACGATAATTTATGGAGACACGATAATCTAGAGACAAGATAATGTAAATAGAAAAAAATAATGTAGAAACAAGATAATTTATAGAGACAAGATAATGTACAGAGACAAGAGACAAGACGACAATGCAGAGACAAGATAATGTACAGAGACAAACGACAAGGTAATGTAGAGACAAGATAATGTATAGGAGACAGGAGACACGAAAATGTATAGACAAGATAATGTGAAATAGTAATCCACTTACATAAGTCACGGTCACCTTTGGCCGCCAGTGCCTGGCACGAATCTTTCACCATCGACGACGGCACCAATCCGGTCACATTGAAGTTGCATATTGTCTCATTGTTCTTGTTACCGGCAAAGTGTACGATAATTCCCACACCGACGGCAACTGCAGCCGCCAGCAGAATCAGCAGAAAGCCGACGGATGTAGAGCACCGGCACCCCGAGTCACCATCTTTTGTCGTGCCTTCAACATCGTATTTACCCATCTTGTCCGTCTAGTTGGGCCAACGTTCAGCCCAAGTCTGCTCTGGCTGATGATTTTATCACTAAATTCAGCTGAGAAGCTTTTGCCTTAACATGGGTTCAGTACACTTCTTTCATGCTCGAGTGGGTTTTGTACATGACTTTCTTTTGTATTGACACATATTTTGTTAAAGGGTATATTTAATATGTGTGTGCAGTATAAGTGACACACTTTGAAGGATACTGTAAACATGAGAAATATAAGACGCGGTGGATCTTTTACCCAGACACCCGATATAACGCCTTTATGGGCGGATATGTACAATATGATACCAACTGAGCTTTACGTCGCATTAACACTCACCAAAAACAATCCACGATGTTACTGTATCATTTCATGCGGCATGCGATATAAAATGGTAAAATCAAGCTGTGTTCAAGGCGGTATCCGGCTTTGGGGCAATTCTTTTTCTCATAAGCAAACAACAACAAAAATGTTTATACATGTGATTAAAAAGGGATTTAATGAACTGCGGTTTTGTTATTAGAATTTTGATGTCCTACATCAAGTTGAAAAGTGAATTTTAACGCCCTACTCAACATTACAAACTTGTATTTTCTTTCAGAGCCGCTCTACATACTTCGGAGATGACGTCATACCAGATAATCCGCTATATGGCCGATGTCAGTTTCAAGCAGCAATCCTCTTCTTGCTTATGTATCGATTTGGACATTAAAGAGTAATTATTTTCACGATTTTCACTGCCTAATCGTTGATATAGTATTCAAAAGCCTCTTGACTAAGGCTAAATTATGGATTTAAACATTTCTAAAAAGGTCTAATCTTGCTTGCTACGTAAATGAAATAGGCAAATTGTCGGACGTCACCTTTAATATCAATAAAATATGCGCGTCAGTGAATATTAAAATACAAATTTCAGTAAAAGGCAGGAAAGCGTTCATGTTATGTTTTTGTTTGTAATTTTAAGGTAGTACTACGTTTACAAGGTGAAATTTCGAGCACTGTTTCCGGTCTGGAAAACTTACCTTCAATATTTATTCGAATCTTTGTTGATTTATAACTCATATCGTAAATCGCTCTTACAAGCCGAGATAATTGATGCATGGCCATTCTATTTCCTTATATAAGAAAAGTCGCTAATGCGAAGCATGAAAGGTGAGTCGAAAACTGGAACAGGTAAACAGGTTGAAATAGTATGGGAGCAAGTAACAGACATATTCGAAAAGTTATGTTTTTTATTTGAAAGTTTTCAATATTCTATAAATTTCGAGAGAAAAGTATGCATAACGTATATTCCCAAGACCACATAATGGTTTAAAACAAAATAAAAAGCAAAACCCGGCACCATTTAGGTTTTCCAAAATGTTACATAAGTTGTCCAAATTATTATAATTAAATATAAAACTAAAGTGTATACGCGGAAATGCACATGTGCAGCAGTCTCACATCACACACATTATTATTTTTCAGATGGTATTTTTCTAGAACATAGTATTTTTTTTTCTTTCTGAGTATGTTATTTCATTTTCAAAGTTGTTTTATGGAAGCATTTTTGTATCTGAATTAAGTATACAGAAACAATGTTTATTATTTTCTTAACTTATCCCCCTTCACACATTTAAAGTAACATAGATGAAGACAAAACTGAAACAAACAGCAAAAACAGAACGATCTGGTATGTTCTTGAAACTAATCTTGTAACAAAGCAATGTTATTACGTATGTGCTACTGTAGTTTATAATTACACACTGTACTTAACAAAAGTTCAAGTGAAAGGTAGTATGTCATTCAACTTAGGACACAAATACTGCAAAATATCAACTGACTTATTATGAAAATAATAGATTAATAGTATCTAAGATGGATATTGCTGTTTAGTAAATCTGTGTTTAAGGATGTAATACATGTAATTAGTCTGAAAATATTCTGTTGTCGTTGTTGAAAGTTACAGTCACACAAAAAATAAATATAAACATAAATAAGATTAAAGCAGTTTACCGAATAAGGACACGTATTTTATCAGGGTTAGAAAGTCCGCTTAACAGACTTTATCCATGTGTAAATTCCAGTGGGCATTTCATATATAGGCACCCTTTGTGACCTTTGTGGCTTCATTAAACATCGCCAAATACCATAAGATGGAAGGCGAGATTAAACAAAATCAAATCACACATTTATTAAAAAATTGATTTTGTCGATATTTTATTAGGCCTTCGTATATATGATGGCTTTACAATACTACAAATGTTTGCGAGAACTGTATATGTTGCCATCACAAAGTAAAAATCGCCGCTTGCTGCAGAGTAATTCATAACAAAAAAAAATATGCTTGGCATGAGCTAAAGTATCTTGCCAAAATAAAGGTTTCCAGTATAATTCTTGATTGACATCATTTGACATTTACTTTTAGATTTTCGCAAACGTGGTATCCGACAGTTTGCATGTGTTAAATACTTTAAACAAAACGAAATCCCTCTTTTGTGGGACTTAGTTCAGATTTTCTGCTTAAACTCATTCTTTAGTCTTTAGTCATTAGTCTATATAACGACGATTTGAGACACTACTTTATTTGTTAGACATCGCAAATCGTTCAAAAACGTTCTTAATAAGCACTATTCGGATTTCTGTTCAAAATGATACCGATGTCAGGTTGGATTGTCTGGTTGATGATATAAAGCGGTCGTAAAGGTAAGTGATCAGCTGGTTTTCTGGGTTTATAATGTACACGTAACTAACTGTAAAGCATGTCTTAGATAGGAAATAAATGTTTGTGATGACGAGTGGCGCTATGCTTTATATTTCACATAGGTGTAGGACATCAATAAACAGCATTCGCGGGAACTTTTCAGGTAACAATAATTACGCTGTATCAGAAAAAAAATGTCAATACCGTCGGACACCACCTGAATAATCCTTAATTAAAGTTGTCCCTTAGGTTTATTTGTATAGGCCTGAGTGATCTGAATTTTCACACATACGAATAATTATGTCACATGTGTGATAAATTCGTACATTTGTTCATTCTCGTATGTGTGAAAATGTCGGTTCAACATAGTGCTATAATATCTACAAGTTAAGTGTAGTGTTAACCTTCAGTTGTCAAAACCAACAGTGTATGCTTACTAATTTAACCAATGTTATTGCTTGATAGTGTCAGTTGACCTGTCTGAGATCTAAACGCTCTTTGATCCTTGTCTTGGTTAAGTGAACACAGACAGCCTCGGGCTGTCAACATTAAATTTTTTCGACTAAAGTGGCGTAAAGCGAAATGACCACCTCGCTCGCTCACGCCATCAACCCCCTATTTATATCACTGAACTCGCTAAACATGTTTGGAGCTCCTCAGGCGATGGATAGTTTCCACATCAGTGAAGATCCCATATCTTGGCAGCCATCTTGAATGGCAACTTCAAGGGATTTTCAGATGATTTGTATAGAGGCGTAAATTTTTTTTTCGTAATTTCTTCATTTTCGGTCCAAATAAAAGCTTGACACCATTGGAAAGCTCTTGAAATTCATATATTTAAAATTTACATTTTTTTTATAAAATGATAAATGCACAAAGAATTAATTCACAGAAAAAAATATATTGGCTCAGCTATAAACAAAATGAACAGTGTATTATTTTTTGTTGTATTTTTGTACCTTTTAAACTATCAAAATATAGTTTTGATATTTAAGATACTTCATAAAAACTGTTAAATTTGATATAAAATTCAGTAAAATAGACTGAAAATTAGAAACACAATGGTGAGTTTAATACAGCACATATTTCCAGGTTTCGGCCGGCTATAGCTTCCGCCTTTAAAGATGGTGCCTTTAACTGTCTTATCAGGGCCTATGACATCACATGGGAACTATATTTCACCAGCAGTCACAAAAGTAAAGTAAAACTCGTTGAAAAATTTGGAAAGGTAGGGAGTACATCTTAAAGTTGTTTTCTACAGTTTCATAATAAAGATAGTTCTTTCTAGATTTGTGTTTGGATTTTTTTCATGTATGATGGTAAATTTTATGATAAGATTAAAAATGAAAAGAAAAAGTATGTTATCGTGTTTTTTTTGTTTGTTTTTTTGCAAAATGGCCGTTTCCATGGCAACCGTCAGACCAAAAATGGTTAAAATATCTATAATTAATGAAGGACTTTGTTCTGTGCCTTTTCGGAGTTTGGTATATGTTGCAATACTCATAGGACTTTGTCATATATTCTTATTCATGATCACAACAATGTTACTTGTGCAGTGTGGCGGTCGTAAAAAATCTCCCCGTGCATGTAATCTATGTTGTCATTTAATTCATCCTATAAGGATTGTTACGTGTATTTCCTTTGATGGACATTGAACTTTGGTTCTTCAATTCCATCTTCACATGAACAGGATGCTACAGTCATTTATTCGTCTCTGGTCATGTTTGTTCATGATTCAGACAGTTAAAAAGTGTTATTTGTGGTCAACCATTTTTTGTGTTGTTTTTCAAATCGAAGTAATACCATATTCCTTTTCTGAACACTATGTGGACATTATTTTTCGATGACGTCACTACTTTCGTCATAAAGTATAGAAAATATCCGCGCATGGACATTTTGTTTTCGAATAGATCGTTTTTCTTTTCGTTGCTTGCATTTGAGAAACTCGCCAGGAAGTGCGAGGTTAGAGCTCTGTAAAACCGGTTTAAGCACCCCAGTCGGTTCATATTGCCGACTGACCGTTCCAAGGCGGTAACTGTCGGGTTTGCTCTTTTCCTTAAATGACTCATCACAAATTTGTTCTTACTTTTCGCTTGGCTTGCATGTGAAATACCTTTGTTCTGTGCCTTTTCGGAGTTTGGTATACGTTGCAATACTCATAGGACTTTGTCATATATTCGTATTATTGTAAAATTATCCTGAAGAACATTGTTTACACAAAAACAAAAATCACTTGCCAATTGCATTTTATTTTACTGCTGTATGTTACATATAACAATATAATAATCTTCAATAAAGAAAACTAGCATTTGCATGTTCAAACATTGGCAAAAATGTCCAAAAAAATCATCATAGTTTCTGCAAATAAATGAAAATTCTAAAAAACTTCTTTCTACATTTTTTTTTATATTTTTTGGCAAGCTTAAATAGAAATCAATGTTGAATTGAATAAGAAAAGGAAAATTATGGGTCATCGAGCTTGTTTTTTTTCTCAAAAATTGGTCGTTTTCATGGTAACAGTATGAAACAAAAATAGTAAAAGAGTATATTTTTTTCTAAAATTATGATAAAATTGCACCAAGCTTCTAAATTTGAGCAAAAATAACACAAAAACCATTATGTTTGAAACAATTCAATTATGCTTTTTTAGAAATGTCATATATTTGCAAAAACTATGAATATATGTTGTTTTCATGATTACATATACATGTTTGGAATAAGTTTGGGCATAAAAAAATTAATACATTTTGCACAATTCTGAATGCAGAAGTGACCCTGACTTTCCCATTTTTTTCTCAGTTAATAAGTGGTTAAACACCGGAAGATTCGGGTTTTCGTGATAAATCGAACCTCTTAAATCCTTCTTGTATTCTTTTAACCTTGTCGGCCTTAGATTTTCGCACGAATTTTCCGTTAAGACGACATTGACGACTCATTTCTAAAATTCGTATACGAGTACATGTAGTATCCGAATACTGTGCAACTTTCTCCTTTGTAGAGATTATTCTCGTAAAGGAGACAGTCGAGAGGCAATCAACGATGCGCACGAAGGATGCGCCGTAAAAACTCGCGAAAACGTCTTTAAAACAACACATAACTTTCTCATGCCGTTTTCTTTATTAAAACAATGATATTATTTTGAAGAAAGATAGGGTACACCATAAGGGTCAAGCATGTTCGCCAACAAGACTTTATTTCAGTAACAATGAAGGGGTGGTAGATGCACATGCTTAAAGGAAGTAGAACGAAAACATTCGTTTCTTGGTGTTCCAGGATGTGTACTAGTGTTTCATTATTGCATTTCCTATTTTGAAGTTTTTACTTAAGAAAAAATGAACCGTTTTATAATCGGAAAATGCACCAGTATTGAATTATACCTTGAAGTTACTTTGATCAAGTTTGCATTTTGGCTATTTTAAACCTTAATATTGGATTCCATTATTTCCCCTGATCGCTTTATATATGTAGTCATCTCATCGAAAGAAAGTGATCTTCGTGTAGAATGCATTTTAATTTAATTTAATGTTGGAGGCAATAAGAGGAAATCGCACCTGTTCGAGGGAAAAAAATTTTGAGAAATGAACCGAGTATGCAGCGTTAATTATTGTAGCTTTTAACAGTAAAATGTAGCTTGCAATTATAAAAAAAGATAGCAGGCATTAACAGAATTAAGCAGCTGTTTGGCGAGATCATGTTTCAGAAAATAAACCGAGCCGGACAAGATTCACAATGCAGCTAGCAATTACAAAAAAAGGTTAAGCAGACAACAAGGAAGAAAGCAAACTTTATCGTATCATAGTATAGCATTAGAGAGATTCAGTGTCTGCAGCACTAGCATGGTATTATACAAAATCGACGATTTAATTCGATTTGAGACAATATATTTTCGGCGTTTTCACTTTTTAACAGGAAACAAATAAAAAACCTCTTGAAATTTTATACATGTCTTCATTATCTGTTATATCAGCCCTTCTTGGTACTTTCTTCAATTGACTGACGTAGTGTTATAAAAACATGCTACTTATGCCAGAGTGTTATAAAGTGCTAATAATGTTTACACACAAGAAAATCAGCAAAATCTTATCCAATATTTCGTAGTTTTAATTAAGTTCCGCTGTTTTGTATGTTGCCCGTGAATCAAGTAAGACCTTTTGTAGAAAACGCCTTTCTTAATTACGTAAACGCTCATATGCACTCACACGTGTAGACGTGTACACGCCAGTCACAAACAGTACATTGGGGACCTTGACTGTGGTGCACTAAGTGAAAACTAATCACATGTATTTAGCGCAGATCTAGTTTTTCAGTATCCAAAGTTATACTTACCCAGTCGCGGTGACTACTCACTGATCAGCAATTTACCGATAGTGCCATCTTTACTTTATGGTGAAGGTAACAAAACACATAATTTAAAGTTACATGATATTTGGTGTCCTGGTCCCAGACCACCATGTTACACACCATGTGACCAAGTCCAAGTTACATAAAAAAGTGGTTGGTGTCCTGGTCCCAGACCACCATGTTACACACCATGTGACCAAGTCCAAGTAACATGATAAAGTGGTTGGTGCACTGGTCCCAGACCATCATGTTACACGCCATGTGACCAAGTTCAAGTTACATGATAAAGTGGTTGGTGCACTGGTCCCAGACCACCATGTTACACGCCATGTGACCAAGTTCAAGTTACATGATAAAGTGTTTGGTGTCCTGGTCCCAGACCATCATGGTACACACCATGTGACCAAGTCCAAGTTACATGATAAAGTGTTTGGTGTCCTGGTCCCAGACCACCATGTTACACACCATGTGACCAAGTTCAAGTTACATGATAAAGTGGTTGGTGCACTGGTCCCAGACCACCATGTTACACGCCATGTGACCACGTTCAAGTTACATGATAAAGTGGTTGGTGCACTGGTCCCAGACCACCATGGTACACGCCATGTGACCAAGTTCAAGTTACATGATCAAGTGTCCTGGTCCCAGACCATCATGGTACACGCCATGTGACCAAGTCCAAGTAACATGATAAAGTGGTTGGTGCACTGGTCCCAGACCACCATGGTACACGCCATGTGACCAAGTTCAAGTTACATGATAAAGTGGTTGGTGCACTGGTCCCAGACCACCATGTTACACGCCATGTGACCACGTTCAAGTTACATGATAAAGTGGTTGGTGCACTGGTCCCAGACCACCATGTTACACGCCATGTGACCACGTTCAAGTTACATGATAAAGTGGTGGGTGCACTGGTCCCAGACCACCATGTTACACGCCATGTGACCACGTTCAAGTTACATGATAAAGTGGTTGGTGCACTGGTCCCAGACCACCATGGTACACACCATGTGACCAAGTTCAAGTTACATGATAAAGTGGTTGGTGCACTGGTCCCAGACCACCATGTTACACGCCATGTGACCAAGTTCAAGTTACATGATAAAGTGGTTGGTGCACTGGTCCCAGACCACCATATTCCACGCCATGTGACCACGTTCAAGTTACATGATAAAGTGGTTGGTGCACAGGTCCCAGACCACCATGTTACACACCATGTGACCAAGTCCAAGTTACATGATAAAGTGTTTGGTGCACTGGTCCCAGACCACCATGTTACACACCATGTGACCAAGTCCAAGTTACATGATAAAGTGTTTGGTGTCCTGGTCCCAGACCACCATGTTACACACCATGTGACCAAGTCCAAGTAACATGATAAAGTGGTTGGTGTCCTGGTCCCATTTTTTATGTCTCCTGGTCCCAAATCTAAATGGTACACACCATGTGCAGAATAACACAGACACGTTATCTTAAAACAATGTAAGAGTTTGCTCAAGACTGCAAGAATTCAATGCCTAAAGTTGTTGTAAGATGCGGAATAAATTAGATAACGTCATTGTAGTGTTTGTTTTTATTGTTATTTATTGATCAATATTAACACTCATACAATATCCAGGCATTTTCTAAATATATAATACAGGTAAACAGTGACACAGATAGTTATATTGTTACTATATAGTCGGACGAATATATTTGCCACATAAAGCATAAGCATAATGTTTGAAACGTTTACAGCTTTTATTTATACACCCAATACACATTGAGTAGCTTTTTCGTAAGTGACATTTCTACATTTTAAATAATTGTTGACTTTTTTCTTTACTCCGATAGGCAGAAACAGTGGGTTTCGTTCTCTGCATGTAAAATACTACACCAGGCATATATCCATCCATGTGAAACATTTAACACTGGTATGGTACAATAAATAACTAATCTGACACTGTTAAAAGCGAACACATGTTGCACACGTTTAGCATATACAAATAATATTTGTATCACTTTATAGTATTTTTGTCCCAATTATTCTAAAGAAGATGAATTAGAACTCGGGTTTGTATTGCTTCAACCGTTTTCAAAAAAATAAGCACAGACATGTTGCAAACATATATTTTCCCTAGTTTTGTTTGCATTCTGAGAGAAACTACCGATAAATTAATACTCAACATCTACAAATAAACTGTCCATAAATAGCTTAAACCGTTTGCACTAGTTCTAAACAATTTTTCACAGTTTTACGTCAACCATATCAGCTCAACTTTGTATTGTAGGATCTATAAAATGATCCGACCATTCGAATGCTGCAATGAGTGAATATTGTTATCCATACTTTATACATAAGCAGAATGATTAATACAAACATTACATACATATTTATATAATCAACATTTCTTTCGATCTGCCCGTCAGTTTAGTTTAAAACCTTTTACATCAGATACTTTTATGGCATTTAATCTCCTCTTCCAAGAAACAAAGAATTGTTTTTATTATGAAAAGTCATTAAATATACGCAATCGGTAGAGCGTCGGCACCATGTACTGGAGGCCCCGGGTTCGATCCTGGGCCGCGACATATCAAAGTCGTTAAAATGGTAGTGATATAACTCCCTTGCTAACGCTCAAGCAAGTATAAGGGTAGTTCCACTGGTTGGCCTGGTGTCAGGATAATGTGCCTGGGTGTGGTATCATGCCAGGTGTACACGGAATGCTATACAGTGAAGGCAGTTCTATATCTGCTTCAAGTGGACACTGTCTCCAGATAACTGAAATATTGTTGGCGGGACGATAAAAGCAAATACATAAAATATAATTGCCATCAAAGCTTATTTGTATATTACGACTTCAGCCGTCTCCGTCAAAACTGTCAAATATTAACAGTGGGTTTTATTATATGACTTAAGTATGAGCATATGATGTTGCTAAATACGTTCAGAGCAATGCAAAGGTTGGCATTGGATTTTTTTTTGTTTTTATTGTTTTACAATTATTTCTACATTTTCATTTAAGTAGACAATATATAAACAGTATTATTCTAGTACAAAATACGACAAGTACATTGAAATCTGGTTTTATAGTTAAGATTTGGATTTTACTTTCTACATAATAAAGATGATGTAAAATAGTATTTTACCAACTTAACAGGTGAAAGAAATATTAGATGCATTTAACAATTAAGCAAAGGGGCATGTTTGATTGTTAGGTACATTGTTTAGACCAATAGAGATTTGGTATATAAAATGTGATTCTGAAAGGGGCCATGCTTCTATCCCACTGTGATTTTCATGACAATATAACATGTAGTATTATTAAAAAAAGCTCTTATTTTATTTGGCTTCTTATTTTATTTGGCTATTTTTTGTTAAATGTTAAAAGAAATCGGAATGCACGATTCTTTTTTGATTGTTTTTGTGTGTGTGTGTTGTTGTTTTTTATTTTTATTTTATTTTATTTTATTTGTTGTTTTTTACGAACTGAAAGCCCGCCTAGGTATCAGGAGAACGATAATATGTGTTTACATTACATATTTGTAAGATCAGGGCTGGAGAAATACGGTTGCCCGTCGTCCCGGACAAGTAAAATTGCAATATCGGGCTACTGGTCATTAATCATTCAATTAGTCCAGGACAAGTCATAAGTTAAAAGTCGGACAAGTGACAAATAAACAGCGGTTCCTTATCAGCAACAATCAATTTCACGCCTGGAGCATTTAACAAAAACACGAAAAGGCGGTAGATACATGTACATGCACGCGACTACATCAATGCTTAGAGACAAAAATAAAAGAAACAACTTGTTGTTTTGCCTTGTTTGTTAGTTGCATATATGGCAAATGGGTTGTTGTGTTCGTTAATTGAAAGCAACGCACATTTTCGGAGAAGTCATTTGTTATTGAAAAGATTTTTTTCCATTTCTGAAGATGGCAATTTACAATACTTCCTCGCCTTCTGTTGGACCTTTAGCTTTTTCAGCAAGATCTAACTTCTCGTTTATCTCAGCTCT
The DNA here is from genome assembly GCA_007844125.1 of Sinonovacula constricta. NCBI lineage: Eukaryota > Metazoa > Mollusca > Bivalvia > Cardiida > Solecurtidae > Sinonovacula > Sinonovacula constricta. The sequence continues at coordinate 38,909,533 of CM017564.1, read as the reverse complement.
TCTTTCGATAAATAGAACACACAGGCGGTAAACTAGCAGAATAATCAACAGAAGATTCTTAGCAGTAAAGAAAATGATACTGTACGTGAGGACATTTAAAGCAAACATGATATACATGCGAATGGTCAGGAACGGACCATCCTGCAATAGAAAGTTGATGCAAATGCTCCAAGCCTCGGTTTGAAATATACGCGCAATGATACTGTCACGAGACTCTTCATTCTTATTTTCTCCCGGAACCTCAATCATTTCTCCTGCCTTTGACACGTTAATCGCCATATTCTTGGGGTTGTTTGTTGAGGTGAGGACAAATGTAAACTGCAGCAGGCTGATAGTCCAGACGAACAGAATGGCGTAGGTGAGAGTTGTGCTCTCACGTACTTTGGGCTCCTCGAACAAGGCGAAGAGCTCGGTGATGTCGGACGCGATACCGATGAAGACGAAGAGAAGCTGAGACAGCTCGTCACGAGAAATGACGCCCCTGGGCAGGATCCAGCGGGACAGGATCATCAGGTAAAGGAACAGCTGCTCCATCACCAACACACTCGTGTCCGTCTCCATCTCGATAGGAATGTCAACCTACAAGACAATGTTCATCGTCGTTATTAACATAATTATCATGCTCAACCTCATCGTTATCGTCATCATCATCACCATCATCATCATCATCATCGCCAACGTCGTCGTAATAATCATCATCAACACAAACATCCCCTTAAGGTGTTCTTCTTACTGTTTCCGTCCATATTTGAACCAAATCGTTTCGAAAGAATATCCTACATTTATAATCTGTATTATGGGCAGAACTTTTTCCTTGAATTGAAAAATCATCAATAGTTTATTCATTCAGGGCAAAATATTGTCCCTGTTTGCTTACCCCTTGGACTTTAAGCGCTTGGCGTGTGATATTTTTCGAGTCCAGTTTGTCCTGGAAAGCGTTCATACGGTGCAGCTCCAGCACCCAAATGCCGGGGATTGTACTGCACAGGTAGAAGAAGAAACATGGACAGAACCTGGAATTGGATAAAACAGACTTGAGATACATTCACGTGTAACATGAAGGATTGACTTTGAAGCTATTTTAATCTGGTTAAATAAAAACACATAGCTGAGTTCATTTTGTGGGTAAAATGTCCAATTTAACTTTATATCTATATAACAAACCTTTTTAATATGTTTAAAAATCAATAATTTACCTCAACCACTTTGTTGCTTAGTAAAGATGGTTGTTTCGGTAAATGAATTTATTGGTTTTATGTATTTCGTATATCAATATTTATAATATTAATATTTGTATAGGCGTAATTTGGTGTATTTCATACGTTTATAATGGTTGTGTGGGCATGGTATGGTTATTAATACGTTTTTAAAATGGTTGTGTGGGCGTGATTGGTGTATTTCATACGTCAATAATGGATGTGTGGGCGTGATTGGTGTATTTCATACGTCAGTAATGGATGTGTGGGCTTGATTGGTGTATTTCATACGTCAATAATGGATGTGTGGGCGTGATTGGTGTATTTCATACGTCAATAATGGATGTGTGGGCGTGATTGGTGTATTTCATACGTCAATAATGGATGTGTGAGCGTGATTGGTGTATTTCATACGTCAATAATGGATGTGTGGGGGTGATTTGTGTATTTCATGCGTCTATATTGGATGTGAGCGTAATTTTGTTATTTTATACGTCTATATCTGTTGTGTGACCGTGATTTGATGCATTTCACATGTCAATAATGGTTGTATAGGCGTAAAATTGGTGTATTTCATACATCTATAATCGATGTGTAGACGTGCTTTTGTGTATACAATTGTAAAGGTTGTAAAGGCGTGATTTGGTTTACTTCATGTGTTTTTAAACTTTGTTTCAACGTGATTATATATATATATATATATATATATATATATATATATATATATATATATATATATATATATATATATATATATATATATATATATAAATTTGAATGGCCTTTTAACTAAAGCAATCATGATCAGAGTAAATACTGTGTGTTTGACCACATTGTTACTGACACATTTCAAATAAACAAATATATTAGTTTCTTGGAATATGTCGACTGGATTTTGTTATTACTTATCTTCTTGATCTGGCAGTGCGGGTTTTTTTAGTCACACAATTGAAAACTGCGCACACATGAACATTCGATTACAATAAAAGGCACAGTCTTGTACGCATTTGGCTAATATCATTTCTAAAATTAAGAGGTCGCAAGGGAAATAACTCTTTAAAGTGTGTAAATCAATGCTCAACTGTGTTTGCTTTTAAAGCATAATATTAAGGGGTCGCTTAAGCGGCACATTTCATAAAATTTTAATTTTCAAAGTTCATTATTTTTTCATATAAATATTCATGCCATACATCATTTTCACCAATGTTATAACATATTATATCATAATTTATTAAGATTACTTCACAAAAAAGTGAAATTTGATGAATATTGATAAAACTACCATTTTTTGTTATGAGCAGTTTAGCCCAGAAAATATGTTTATAGACACAATTTTATTGTAACATAAGTTTGTTCAAACAATTTTCAACGTAGAAGCTCACTTAATTTTCATAGTGAGTGTTTAGAACATGCATAAAAACACACTTTAAAAATCAAGTGAAAACACATGTACTTTCTGTTTCAAAGAGGGACTACTTTTTTGACATTGAAAACTATGGTGATAGATTTATCAAACACGGTTAAGGTAATCAAAATTTTAAGCTCCATACTACCTCCATTAGGGTGTATTTAATAATTCTGCTAAATGTTGTTTTATATAAGCTTTGCTGTGAAGATGAACTTTTGCCCCCACAAAATGACTGGAAAAAAAATTCTAAGAAAAGAAAACGTATTTCTAGGTAATTTTTCACGTTTATATTTTGCCATTCTGTTCTTATAGAATGTATACATAATTTTGGAAAGTTTTGGAAGAGTCGGACAAAAGACTTCATAGTTATGAGCATTCAAAATTTGGGGCATTTTATCATTTCACCGCTTTCACGACCCGTTAAAGTATGTGATTTCTCCTAGTCACACTTGTTTATTTTTGCGAGTTACTTCCCCTGAATAAATTTTATTGACAATCCGAAGACTGGTTTTTTCACGGTTGACTAAAGCAAACATTGTGCTGCCTTCACTATGAAAGGCACGCTGTGAACACTTGTCAGATTTCACAATCAAACGTAGTATCCTGACACTAGGTCGCCCTCTCACGGACTTACATGCACCTTGACAGTAGCACTTCTACCGATCTTTGTATCGTAAACCTAAACCAAAGTATTCCAAAACATTTCTGAAACTATATAATTAGAGGTATGGTTCTATATGCCGTTAGTTATTGTTTGTTATTGTAATGATGCATGTTCAATTTAAGAGTATCAAAATTAGGCTTAACTGCTTCCAAACAGGGGGTTGAGGGTCTTAATCTCGGTATGGACACAAATGGTCAAAAAAATTCCTTTCTACCTTTTTACTTTGCCACTTTGCCAATTATTTATATATCACTTTACCAGATTTAGAAAGACATGTACATTTTTTAATTTTATTCTTGTAAATGAATTTTAATTGTATGATTTGTGCTTAAATTTATTTCAAATTCGTAACCTGGTATATTCAAAGTGTAAAACAATACTCGACCGACACAAATCTGAGTGTTATATTTTACCTCATATCGTGCATACCAAACCACTCTTTCCAGTGACGAACAAGTTTCTGATGAATAAGAAACTCAAGTTTACTGAGATTAGCAACAACAGTTTTCTGTGATTGGCAACACAAGTTTTCTGTGATTGGCAACACAAGTTAAATGAGATTAGCAAGACAAAAGCAACACAAGTTGACTGATATTTGCAGCACACTAGCAACACAAGTTGACTGATATTTGCAGCACACTAGCAACACAAGTTTACTGATATTTGCAGCACAATAGCAACACAAGTTTACTGATATTTGCAGCACAAAAGCAACACAAGTTTACTGATATTTGTAGCACACTAGCAACACAAGTTTACTGATATTTGCAGCACACTAGCAACACAAGTTTACTGATATTTGCAGCACACTAGCAACACAAGTTTACTCATATTTGCAGCACACTAGCAACACCAGTTTACTGATATTTGCAGCACACTAGCAACACAAGTTGACTGATATTTGCAGCACACTAGCAACACAAGTTTACTTATATTTGCAGCACACTAGCAACACAAGTTTACTTATATTTGCAGCACACTAGCAACACAAGTTTACTGATATTTGCAGCACACTAGCAACACAAGTTTACTGATATTTGCAGCACACTAGCAACACAAGTTTACTTATATTTGCAGCACACTAGCAACACAAGTTTACTTATATTTGCAGCACACTAGCAACACAAGTTTACTGATATTTGCAGCACAAAAGCAACACAAGTTTACTTATATTTGCAGCACACTAGCAACACAAGTTTACTCATATTTGCAGCACACTAGCAACACAAGTTTACTGATATTTGCAGCACACTAGCAACACAAGTTTACTTATATTTGCAGCACACTAGCAACACAAGTTTACTTATATTTGCAGCACACTAGCAACACAAGTTTACTCATATTTGCAGCACACTAGCAACACAAGTCTACTGATATTTGCAGCACACTAGCAACACAAGTTTACTGATATTTGCAGCACACTAGCAACACAAGTTTACTGATATTTGCAGCACACTAGCAACACAAGTTTACTTATATTTGCAGCACACTAGCAACACAAGTTTACTCATATTTGCAGCACACTAGCAACACAAGTTTACTGATATTTGCAGAACACTAGCAACACAAGTTTACTGATATTTGCAGCACAATAGCAACACAAGTTTACTGATATTTGCAACACACTAGCAACACAAGTTTACTGATATTTGCAGCACGATAGCAACACAAGTTTACTCATATTTGCAGCACACTAGCAACACTAGTTTACTGATATTTGCAGCACACTAGCAACACAAGTTTACTGATATTTGCAGCACGATAGCAACACAAGTTTACTCATATTTGCAGCACACTAGCAACACTAGTTTACTGATATTTGCAGCACAATAGCAACACAAGTTTACTGATATTTGCAACACACTAGCAACACAAGTTTACTGATATTTGCAGCACACTAGCAACACAAATTTAATGATATTTGCAGCACACTAGCAACACAAGTTTACTGATATTTGCAGCACGCACACTAGCAACACAAGTTTACTGAAATTTGCAGCACACTAGCAACACAAGTTTACTGAAATTTGCAGCACACTAGCAACACAAATTTATTGATATTTGCAGCCCACTAGCAACACAAGTTTACTGATATTTGCAGCACGCACACTAGCAACACAAGTTTACCGATATTTGCAGCACACTAGCAACACAAATTTAATGAGATTTGCAGCACACTAGCAACACAAGTTTACTGATATTTGCAGCACACTAGCAACACAAGTTTACTGAAATTTGCAGCACACTAGCAACACAAGTTTACCGATATTTGCAGCACACTAGCAACACAAATTTAATGATATTTGCAGCACACTAGCAACACAAGTTTACTGATATTTGCAGCACGCACACTAGCAACACAAGTTTACCGATATTTGCAGCACACTAGCAACACAAATTTAATGATATTTGCAGCACACTAGCAACACAAGTTTACTGATATTTGCAGTACGCACACTAGCTACACAAGTTTACTGAAATTTGCAGCACACTAGCAACACAAGTTTACTGAAATTTGCAGCACACTAGCAACACAAGTTTTTTATATTTGCAGCACAATAGCAACACAAGTTTACTGATATTTGCAGCACAATAGCAACACAAGTTTACTGATATTTGCAGCACAATAGCAACACAAGTTTACTGATATTTGCAACACAATAGCAACACAACTTTACTGATATTTGCAGCACACTAGCAACACAACTTTACTGATATTTGCAGCACACTAGCAACACAGGTTTACTGATATTTGCAGCACATTAGCAACATAAGTTTACTGATATTTGCAGCACACTTGCAACACAAGTTTACTGATATTTGCAACACAATAGCAACACAACTTTACTGATATTTGCAGCACACTAGCAACACAAGTCTTTTTATATTTGCAACACAATAGCAACACAACTTTACTGATATTTGCAACACAATAGCAACATAAGTTTACTGATATTTGCAGTACACTAGCAACACAAGTTTACTGATATTTGCAGCACACTAGCAAAAAAAAGTTTACTGATATTAGTTACACAATAGCAAAGAAAGTTTACTGATATTTGCAGCACAAGTTTACTAATGTCAGCAATACACAGATATTGATATTAGCAACACTTGTTTACTGACATTAGCAATACACGTATACTGATACTAGCAATACAATATTCTAAAACTGGTGATACACGTATACTTTTATAAGCAAGACAAATGTACTGTTATAAGTAGGCAACTATACTGTTATTAGCAAGACAACTGTACTGTTATTGGTAGGCAACTATACAGTTATAAGCAAGACAACTGTACTAATCTTAGTAGACAGCTGTACTGTTATTAGCAAGACAAATGTACTGTTATTAGCAATACGACTATACTGATATTAGCACTATAACTGAATAGTTTTTAGAAATACAAATATACTTATTAGCAATACAACTTTACTGTTGTTCGCAAGACTTCTTTACTGTTTTTAGCAAGACAACTATATTGTTATTAGTAGACGTCAATACTGATTTTTGCAAGACAACTATACTGCTATTAGCAAGAAACACGACAACTTTACTGTTATTAGCAAGACAAATATACTGTTATTAGCAAGAGAAATATACTGCTATTAGCAAGACAAATATACTGTTATTAGTAGACGTCCATACAGATATATGCACGACAACTATACTACTATTAGCAAGAAACACTACAACTTTACTGTTATTAGCAAGACAACTTTACTGTCATTAGCTAGACAGCTATAGTGCTATTAGTAGACACATATACTGTTATCAGCAGATCAATTATACTGTTATTAGCAAGACAACTATACTGTTATTAGTAGACGTCTTTACTGTTTTTAGAAATATTACTATACTGTTATTAGCAAGACAACTATACTGTTATTAGTAGACGTCTTTACTGTTATTAGAAATATTACTATACTGTTATTAGTAAGACAACTTTACTGTTATTAGTAGACGTCTTTACTGTTATTAGCAATATTACTATACTGTTATTAGTAAGACAACTTTACTGTTATTAGTAGACGTCTTTACTGTTATTAGCAATACTACTATACTGTTATTACAAGACGTCTTTACTGATATTAGCAAGACAACTATACTGTTATTAGCAAGACAACTATACTATTATTAGCAAGACAAATATACTGTTATTAGCAAGAGAAATATGCTGCTATTAACAAGACAAATATACTGTTTGTTAGTAGACGTCTATACAGATATAAGCACGACAACTATATTGTAATTAGCAAGAAAACTATACTGTTATTAGTAGACGTCTTTACTGTTATTAGCAATATTACTATACTGTTATTAGTAAGACAACTTTACTGTTATTAGTAGATGTCTTTACTGTTATTAGCAATATTACTATACTGTTATTAGTAAGACAACTTTACTGTTATTAGTAGACGTCTTTACTGTTATTAGCAATACTACTATACTGTTATTACAAGACGTCTTTACTGATATTAGCAAGACAACTATACTGTTATTAGCAAGACAACTATACTGTTATCAGCAGATCAATTATGCTGTTATTAGTAAGACAACTATACTGTTATTAGCAAGAAAACTATACTGTTATAAGTAAGATAACTACTGTTATTAGTAGACGTCTATTCTGTTATTAGCAAGACAACTTTACTGTCATTAGAAGACGTCTTTACTGTTATTAGAAATATTACTTTAATGTTATTAGCAAGAAAACTATACTGTTATTAGTAGACGTCTTTACTGTTATTAGCAATACTACTTAACTGTTATTACAAGACGTCTTTACTGATATTAGCATGACGTCTATACTGTTATTAGCAAGACAAATATACTGTTAATAGCAAGACAAATAAACTGTTATAAGCAAGATAACAATACTGTTATTAAGACTATAACTATACTGTTATTGGCAGTACAACTACACTGTTATTAGCCAAACGATACTGTTATCAGTAGACATATATACTCTTATTAGCAAGTCAAATATAATGTTATTAGCAAGACAACTATAATGCTATTAGCAAGACAACTATACTGCCATTAGTAGACAACTATATTGACAGCTGTACTGGTATTAGTAGACGTCTTTACTGTTATTAGCAATATTACTATACTGTTATTAGCAAGACAACTATACTGACATATGTAATACAACTTTTCTGTTATTAGCAAGTCAATTATACTGTTATTACCAAGACAACTATACTGTTTTAGCACTATAACTATACTGTTATTGGCAATACAGCTATTATTAGAAGACAACAATACTGTTGTTATCAACAGAAGCAAACAAATATTGTATGATGGATGATGGATGATATTGTAAACTGAGCGTGTTACCATACTCGTGCTGATGAAAGTGCAAGTACTCGTGCTGATGAAAGTGCAAGTACTCGTACTGAGGAAAGTGCAAGTTAACTAAAAGTATATTACAGTGTATAAGTCAATGATTTACCATTTCCACTCCTGTGCTTGGTGTTTCACGAGGGTCACATAGGCCTCTCCTACCATCCCGATGGTGGCCAGTAGCAGTATCCAGTAGTTGATTTCATTAGTAATGCTTGCAGCGAGCCAAATCACCAGTAGACTGTGCACGAGCAGCACGAGTCGTACACCGACCGCTTTCACCAGGGCAATGAGAAACATTCCGCAATATAATCAACGCTCAGTGTCTTTACGGAACACGCACAGTATTAAAAACAATCGCTTCAAAACGGTTTTATCGGCATGTGTTTTAGGCTGGCTAGAAACGAACAGATATGTCATCGAGATTTTTAACTTTACTTTCACCAGATAATATTTAAAACCATGAACATTTCTAATCTGTCACCACTAAAATTGTAAAAATTATTTTACTTATTTAATGAGCTTTTGTGTATACCTTTTATAACACGCAAACCGTACAACTTTTAGTTTGTCAACAATTTCAAAAGAAAATATGATAATCCACAAGTCGTCATTCGGAAATAATTGAAAATGGCCCCAGATGATACGTACATGAGGAGTTACCTCTCCGACTTGCTCTGTGAGCTATAAGCAAACATGTAATGTTTTACTGTATCAGTCAATAGTCATTCGCATAAACAAAAAGCAGTCAATTAATAAACTCCTCCATTCTCACACTTGATGCAATTAATTCATTTGCTAATGATACTCTAGTACAATGTATAAATGTCACATATCCCAGTACGACAAATTAAAGTATCTCTCCAGGGGAATGTTACCCTGCCCCGTGAGTTAAGCCATCAAAGAACAATCATCAATATATTGTTTGGTCCATATCTTTTTTATTATGCAGTTATAAATTTCTCTTTTGTGAACCCAGTCAATCCGTCTACATTTCTGGGAAACGTGTCCTAAAAGTCATAATATTTATACATTTGTATATTTACTCTCTGAAGACTGATACAATTATAAATGGAATCATCTAATGATACCCCCATTGTAGTTTAGACACGAGATGTCATGGTAGCTGGTTCAAGTATCAGACAGCAGTAGTTATCTGTTTAAGTAGTTCGGATATTGGGGGCGCCCGTGGCGTAGTGGTAGAGTCGCTGATTTGTAACTACTCTGACTGCTTAGTCTCTCACCGCGTGGGTTCGAGTCCCGTTCGGTGTGAAGGACTGGATGTGGGAAGATCTTCCAGCTGACTTGCATTGCACCGGTGTTTCTACCCAGACATTTGTCGGGGGACTTCCTCCACTAAAAGCAGCTGGACGTCGCTATAATGATCATAAATGATCACTGCGATGTATCTAACCACAAAACGAAACAAAACAAGTTCGTATATTATGACAGCTAATGCAGCGAACACGGGTTTACATGTAAGTATTCGCAATAACAAAAACCTATCAATCTATTATAAGAAGTTAAGCCGTACACGTCTTCTATAATGTTGAATTGACGTTTAATAATGCTCAGTTTATGTTTTAAAATGCTATAACACCAGTTTGCTGTCTTAACTGAATGCTCTTATTCCGATTGTAAGCGTGAATTTCTAACTTTTTATTTTTATTTTTCATACAGGTTGATTTTTATTTTTCACCCAGGCCCGATATTGCTAGAATATATTTAGTCTATACGTGTACATGCGATAAAGCCATTTTCTGTTTTCCCAGCAAAAGAATGTCGTTCCAAAAAGCCAAAGTTTACAAGACAACATCAAAGAACGAACGTCAGTTTGTTTGTTTTTTCTCTCCAATTGACGCCATATTTACTCAAGATAATAACAAAACTCCACCAATTATTAGCGTTAAAGGCCATGGACAATCACTCACTTATCAGAAGCAATTAACAACAATTAAAACATGAATGGTGTATGACCTTTACAATCACTAATGAAGATATCTATCACACTCACTTGTAGATTGGGCGGGAATATATGGAACTGTGTCTGGATCCAAAAGCTACTCATGGGTTAACAGTTTATACCGGTTTTTGCTAGAAACAATGTGTCGATACTTTGACGTAGGAGTTGTTGAAAAAGTACTGCAACTGTTAGCTATGTTTTGTATAAAAACAGCATACGATTAACTTTATGAAAGCGAAAGCTTTTGATACGGTTGTTAACTGGTGAACGTTGACTCCCACATTTTTCGAAAGTGGTAAAAGTTTATTTTGCGGACTTTCTAGGTTTCACGACACTAAATGATTTTTTTTTCTTTACTCGACCGTAAATGTCACAGGTTGGGAAGCAATTTAACAGAAAACCGTTTCTGTAGGAATCACAAAACTTTATATTGTGAGAAAAAAAAAACAATGTAATATCTACTAACAGGGCATCCGCGAAAAAAAGTTATGTGTCGCGAAGACGTTTATCCTCTCCTGAAAACATACACCGTAAATTTGGCGTAGTATAGCCGCTTATTTTGATTGAAATGGTCAGTACCGGTCCAAATGGATCAGTCCACAATAGCTCAGATGGTAGAGCGTCGGCTTGCGGATCGGGAGGTCGTGGGTTCGAACCCCGGCCGGGTCTTACCAAAGACTTTAAAGTTGGTAGTAGTGGTTTCCCTCCTAACGCTCGGGGCTAAGGGGACAGCATTACGCCTGACTCGTCGGTGTCAGTATAATGGAGGGGGCGGGTTCAGTCCCTGGGCACCGCATAAGTGCCCCTGTGCTATAATGATAGAAATGTCGCTGCGCAGTATCGGCAAAAATGCCGGCTAATCCCATCCCATCCCATTATTAGGGTGCTCTTATTTTGCATTTTTATAATTCTACATTCTTTCAGCTTATTTCGCACCAAATTGCATTAGATTATCTCAATTATAGCAAATACAGTCACAAAACAAAAGAATCAACCATAACATATCAACAACAACAAAACTGTCAGGGGTTACCCGGATACTATTTCCGGTGCACATTTACGCTTGCCGCCCCTTCTAACCCTGAAAAAATATACGGTTCCTAATTCGGTAAACGGCGTTCCATTTTTTATTAATTAATTACTTTATTTATTTTTGTATGTCTGTAACTTTTATGAAAGCATGGTAAAAACGAGAGATTTTTGTTGTTGTTGTTTTTTTTAATAAAAAATTATAAACCTTTAACGTAAATGTACATGGAGACACTCTTCGCCCTAACTTACGAAAGCAGTTAGCAATGCTCTTTGCTTTAATGCTTTTAAAACATCTATGAAGTGTTTGTGGTCAAGAGATTATGTTTTTGGACTCTGGATCGGAGGGTTTCAAATTTAAGCCCCGTCACAAGTTTTCAAAAGGATCTAATTAAAGATTCGGATGTTTAATTCACTTGCATAAGACAAACGTTCAACACACCAAGAAAGCATTTACAAAATTAATGACAAGTTTAAAAAGATCCTATTAACGATTTGGATTGTCATTAAAGAAACGTTTGAAACACACCAAGAAAGCATTTATAACACGGTTGAAGTGTTCTTGATCAAGAGGTTAAGTTTATGGACTCGAGATCGGAGGGTTCTGGGTTCAAACCCTAAACCTGACAGGAGATTCATTCCTTGTCAAGACTTCTATCACACGAACATTTTTCAAAAACAGAATATGTTTGGACTAAATATTACGTCTTTACACCCACATTTATTAGAAAGTAATATCCATCTTGGTTATACGTTATAATACTTTTTCTGAGATTTTTTTTCAAATATGTATTTATTTATTGCTCACATATTGCTTTAACCTGTTTGTCTGTTTCTTCGCATTAACGGCTTTTCTTGTTATTTCTTCACAAATACATACACAGCATGAAAAGGTAGACTGGCATTATGTTCAGATTATCGCAGTTTGGTGTTGTTTTATTGGGCTACCATATTCGGAATAAACCATCCTTGTGATAACTTGTAGAGTAAAGCAATACAATGTGAATACATGCATGGGCGGATCTAGCGAGAGGTCGGGGGAGGATCCAGACACACCCACACACCCACACATACACCTCCTACCCCCGTCCCCTCGCGGATTTTTTAAAAGTTCGTGTAAGTATTTTATCCGTTATATTTGCTCAGTGTTATAGCTTAGAACAGTAAGCACGTATTTAAACCTAAAATGTATTAAAATTTAAAATCCAAATACATTGAAACTAAATGTGTGTAAAACATATTTTCATGAAGTCCTGTTAAGCATCTGAAAAACAGGAAATAACATTATTTGGCTTCTATATGTCAACGCTCCACCTGTGGGTGCAGACCTCCAGACCCTTAACACTACTCGCACCAATGGTTCAAATTTGACCTCTCCCGTCATCCCAGAAAAAGTATGGTTATAGATAAGATATGTCTTTGTCGATGAAATTTGAATTCATGGAACAGGTTTTAGCAGCTTCTGGAGGCCGCCATGTTTACTTCACGTGATACACTATCGTCACGTGATCCTTGCTGGGGCAGAGATTTAAGTAGCAACGCGTGACGTAATCGCTGTGAGGAGATTGCACCCTGAAATGTCCTGGATCCGCCACTGCATACAAAGATAGGATAACTAAACTAGACCCCTTCTAAACTAAGACCGTAAGAATGTTTTTTTGTGCATTCGGAGTCTATGCATTTTCACGTTTCCTTTGTCTCTTGGACAGTTTGACCAATACATCAATAATAAATAAACTATTACTACTATACTTATTTATATAAGGTGTCACGTGTATGTCTACGTTCTTTGTGGGAGTTATAGGTCTAATTCCGAGTCAGACGAATAGAAACTATCCTCCGAGTCGTCTGAAGTTGTCCAGTCGTCGGAAAAGGAACTGTCTGTGCGCTCACTGACTAAGGAGAAAATCTCTGGACTACATTCCGACAAATAGTCAACATCCAAATCATTGTTCGGCACCTCTTTCACTGACGTCGCACAACTGCGAGCACTGTGCAATGACGTCACAGATCCAACCACGTGATCAACAAAATGGAACTCCATGTCATCTTCATCATCATCACTGTCGTCATTATTCCAAATACGATTCTTGGACAAAGATGGTTCTCCACGTTGTAGATGCTGGCTTATTTTCGTCTTCTTTAATCTCCTGACTTGGATTTTCATGAACATCTTCAATAGATTTCAACGATGGTTCCATCTCGCTGTTTCTTTTAGAAGTAGGGATTTTGATTTTACTCAAGAGATCATTTTCCCAGACAACCTTGCTCTGGCGTCTTAAGCTGGCCAAGAAACTCTTTCTCAAACGTCTTGGCTTTCGTGGTTCTGGTGTAATTGCCGGTTGTGACGTCAAAGCAATGGCTGTTTTCAATATTTTAAGACGCCTTTCATCAATGGAGGGGAATTCA